>LPNX010991900.1:1052127-1084757 GCA_001517045.1 Pseudotsuga menziesii
ATAAGGTATTTGATCTCCTTACTGGTTTTATCTTTTACCTTTTTGGGGCATCTATATTGAGGAAGCTTTTGCTGGGTTTTTCCCTTTAGGGTTTTCCCAGGATAAATCTGTGTTGTTTTTGTGATGTTGTTTCTTTCAGTGATCCTATTTATATGATTTTGTTATGAAAATGAAATGAAATACTGATGTCTTAGCTAAGCATATGAAAATTTAACATGGTATCGGAGCTAACCTGAACAGGACAGCTTTCACAAGGAAAAATAGCCCTCTCTCTCTCCCTAGAAAAAATTAGGGCTTCTTGCAGAAGAAGAATTTTTGAGTGAGCCTGGCATAGTATTTCTATCCTCATCAAAATAGAAGTTTAGATACCTGGATCAATATTTTTGGTTGGGTGAAACTCCAGGAAATTCAAACCCTAGTTTGACCCCAAGCCAAAAAGACCCTAAATACTAAAACTGCTAAGTTTTGGTACATTCGCTATATCCCAAGATTGGCGAAGGTTCAGGAGCTGAAAATTGCAGAGGACAAATATCAAATCCTGGTGTACATTTTGTCCAAAATTTATATTCCTATTCGCTATATTCTGGGAGATATGATCCCTCCAAGTTATGGTTCCAACCTCTTCCAGAATTCATCCCTAAACAGGACACCTGGAGAAAATTGCTATAGCTTGGGCTACCTAGGTCCAAATGGAATTCCTAAAGATGTTCCAGAAATATCATGGAATTTAATTTCTATGGTCAGAATACTAGACTCAGAAGATGAACCAGTGACACGTGGCATTCTGTACAACTTCGTTGTTCTGAACAGTCCTGTAACAGGTCACCCTGGGAAAATGATCATAAATCCCAATTGGTGAACCCAATTCTGATGAAACCTATGGTTTTGGATCAGGGACGTGCGCGGTTACCTCAGTGAGAAATTTCAGACATAAAGCAGCATAAATGTATGAGATGTCATAGAAACATTGACAGGCATTTATGCAGAAGAAATTGGAAAACTAGGGCTTTCTGTTCCGGGAGCTTCCCTCCACTGTTTTCAGAAAAGGAGTACATTGGACAGCTCCATTTGAAGAGATATACCTTTCTATCCAATCAGATCTGAAATATTCCAAGTTTTGAAAATTAGGGTTTCTTTGACAAGCCCTAGATCAGCCAGCTCTGGAAGCAGGACGGACACCTCAAATCGGTAAGATCTAATCTTTTGCTATTTGCATTCGAGGTTCTCATTTCAAAGTGATATATCACATAAGCTTGATGATAAGCTTGTTAAAGTTGACTTCCAAGCATGGAAGTATTTGATCTCTTTGAATAAAATGAATTGGACACCTACATGAGTAGAGAGGTTCCACTTCCATATGAAGATGAGGCTCAAAGCCTTACACAAGAAGAACTTGATCAAGGCCAAGAAGATCATTGTTGATTCAATCATGGATCAACTTATACCACAAGTGTATTCCCTAAAGACACCGAAGATGTTTGATTCCTTGATCAAGCTATTTGAAGATAAGAACTTCATTTAGAAGATGGCTTTGAGAAAATAGTTGAAGAATGTGAAGATCCAGAATGCAAAACAACTTGAAGTGGTAGAAGAAGAAGTATGCAGAAGTGGTGATAGCCACCTTGAATGGCCTCCCAGGATCATGGGATTCATTCATGTGAATAATTTATGCCAGAAGTAAGTGATTACTTTTAGCTCTACTAATAAGAAGAGAAGAAGAAGATGGGAGCAATTGAAGATCAAGCTCTCACTATTCAAAGAAGATCCCTCAAGCGATGAGGAATATGAAAAACTCAATTCTTGAAGAACCTCTTATTCATATTATCATTTGGATAAGAAATCGTGATTTCATGAATGAAGAAGATGATAAAGCAAAATGATCAAGATGGATTCTACCCACAAAACAAATAAAAGATAAGTATTTAATTGACATTTCATGATATTGTTTTGTTATACATTTGATTGTATTCAGTTGATGTGTTATGCATGATAGATTGTTTACATTAATACTATTAATATGCATGTGATGGGTAAGTATATCATGGCGCTATACAACTCTCCAGTGCTACTTATCAAACCTCTTTGCTGACATATTGGATTAGTGCACAATCTCAATAATGTCATGGTAGAGATGGAAGGCATCTAGAAAGTTTCTGTGAGATATGGATGAATGTTGTATTGGCTAAATAGTTGCATGATGCATAAGAATTTGTCGTTATGCATATGTTTTATGAAATAGTTCTAACCATGCAACTGGTGCATTTGAATTGTAGGAAAGGTCCTGTACAACCTCCTACAAGAAAAGAAGGACGAGACTTGTTTCGAAGAACAAGTGATGACAATTCAATAAACATGAATCTGAAGCTCCCAGGGTTAGAGACACCATGACGGAAGAAAGAGCTTCATAGAGCGGTAGATCCACCTCAAAGGATGAAAACCACCATGGGTATGAGAGATAACTCAAGATGAAGAAAACAATGCTATGAAAGAAACTATGATCAAAGAATAACAGTTGATCATGGGGAATGATGTATACGATATGATTTCGAGACATAAAGGGAAGTACATAGTATCCTCCATATGGATCTACAAGAACAAGTATACAAAGAAAGGTTCATGATTTGCCTCAGAAAGAATAGACTATGACATGACATACTCTATTGACCAGTATATATCAAGCATAGAACCACCTATACAGAATGAAGAAGGAAGATAATACTCCACTTCAGGGGGAGTGACTACAGAAGATATCTGAGTTCGACACGGTATGACATGATGGATAGCTTCTTGATGGATCGAGACTTTACCTAGAGTAAAGTGGGTTCCAACCTTCAAAGTTGAATGTAGAATACTAGGATATGTTGATGATCTGACAAGACGAACTCATGGAAGATGTTGTGATGAAAGAATACTAGAATGATATATGGGATATAGTTCCCAAACCAGAAAGAAAGAGTATTGTATCCTCCAAATGGATATACAAAATAGAGCATGCAGCTGACGGAAGTATCAAGAAGTATAAAGCAATATTTGTGGCTAGAGGTTTCTTTCAGAAAGAGGGAATTAATTCTGAAGAGACACTTACTCCAGGAAACAAGGTACACTTCCTTCAGAACTATCATGGTAGTTTCTTCCATGGTGAAGTAAAGACAAGCCTTCCTTAATGGTATGATTGAGAAAGAGTCTTACATCGAATAGTCATGATTATTTGAAGTTGAAGCCAGATGGAATCACATATGCAAGTTGAAGAAGGCCCTCTATGGCCTGAAGCAAGCTCCTAGAGCTTGGTATGGAAGAATAGATAGTTTCTTGTCGAGCATGGGATTTACCAAGAGTAAAGCTGATCCTAACCTTTATCTCAAGGTTGTAGAAGATGAACTTGTCATCCTATTATTATATGTAGATGACTTATCCTTGACAGGAAATGAGAAACAGGTCATGGAAAGCAAGAAGAAACTAGCAGAAGAATTTGAGATGAAAGACCTTGGGTTAATGCATTATTTTCTATGTCTGGAAGTATGGAAAAGTTTAGAAGAAATATTTCTCAACCAGGGAAAGTATGCGGTAGAGATATTGAAGAGATTCAATATGTTGGAATGCAAAGTCATGGCCACACCCATGGACTCCAACCTGAAGCTGTTAGCTGATGACTCATCAGAGTTAGTGGATATGACTCATTACAGACAGATCATTGGGTCATTGATGTACTTAATAAATACCAGACCAGACATTTGTTTTGCTGTGAACACCTTAATTCAATATCTTGTTCAACCAAGACGGGTTCACCTAGTAACTGCAAAACATGTGATGAGATATCTGAAAGGGACTATAGACTTTGGTTTATATTATGATGGTAGCCATGAGTATAGATTGTATGGATACATAGATGCAGATTGGGCTGGAAGTATCTCAAATAGGAAAAGCACATTAGGTAGATGCATTTGGTTGGAGTCTGCTATGAGTTCATGGTTTAGTAGGAAACGGTCCAATGTTTCTCGTAGCATGGCTGAAGCAGAATACATAGCAAATTGCTCTGCTAAGTTGTGAAGCCATATGGCTTCAAAAGCTGATATCAAGTCTCTTTGAACTGAAGATGGATACTACATTGATTCTATGTGATAACGAAAGTTGTGATAACAGAGAACCCTGTGTTCCGTCGTAACACATAGAAATCCGGTATTTCTACATTAAAGATAAAGATGCAGATGATGATGTTTCAGTATTTACATACTGTAGATATAGATGATGGTGATTCCGTATTTCTATACTGAATATAGAGATGATGATGTTTCAGTATTCCCATACTGAAGATATAGATGAAGATGATTTCAGTATTCCCATACTGAAGATATAGATGATGTTTTAGTATTTACATATTGTAGATGCAGATGATGGTGACCTGATGATGCTTTTAGTACTCACATACTGGAGATACAGATGGTGATAGTTCAGTATTCACATACTGAAGATGTAGATGAAGATGGTTTAGATGATGATGCGCTGACAAAGCCTTTGTCTCGAGTAAAGTTCGAACACTTTAGAGACAAGCTTGGTATGGTTCAGAAAGACCTTCCCCAAAAGGGGGAGTAGTGATGTTGCAGTGGGATTGTATCATCCCTAGAAACTTTCCCTAAAGTGATCCAGAGACCTCAGTCTTTGAGAATGAAGAGGGATTGTATCATCCTGGGACATATGTCTAGAAGTGATCCGGAGACCTCGGTCTTCGAGAATGAAGTGGGATTGTATCATCGCTGGGCACTTTCCCTAAAGTGATCCAGAGACCTCGGTCTTCGAGAATGAAGAGGGATTGTATCATCCTAGGACGTATGTCCAGAAGTGATCCGTTGACCTCAGTCATCGAGAATGTGGCAGCATTGTATCATCCTTGAACTTCGGTTCAGAATGGATCCGGTGTAACTTCGGTCATCGAGAATGTGGCAGGATTGTATCATCCTTGAACTTCAATTCAGAATGGATCCGGTGTAACTTTGGTCATCGAGAATGTGGCAGCATTGTATCATCCTTGAACTTCGGTTCAGAATGGATCCGGTGTAACTTCGGTCATCGAGAATGTGGCAGGATTGTATCATCCTTGAACTTCGATTCAGAACGGATCTGGTGTAACTTTGGTCATCGAGAATGTGGTAGGATTGTATCATCCTTGAACTTTGGTTCAGAATGGATCCGGTGTAACTTCGGTCATCGAGAATGTGGCAGGATTGCATCATCCTTGAACCTCAGTTTAGAATGGATCTGGTGACCTCGGTTGTCGAGAATGTGATAGGATTGCATCATCCTTGGATTTTGAGTCCAAAAGAGATCCAAAGACTTCTTTGTCTTTGTACTGTGGGCTGATGATGATGATGATGATGTTTCCTGATCGAAATATCAGAGTGTGATGATGATGATGATGTTTCTGATCGAAAGATTAGAGTGTGATGATGATGATGATGTTTCTGATCGAAAGATCAGATGTTACTGATGATGATGATGTTCTCTAATCGAAATATCAGAAGTTGCTGATGATGATGATCTTCTCTGATTAAAAGATCAAAATATGATGATGATGTTGTTGCTGATGATGATGATGTTCTCTAATCAAAAGATCAGAATATGATGATGATGATGTTTCTCTAATCGAAAGATCAGAAGTTGTTGATGATGATGATGTTCTCTGATTGAAATATTAGAATATGATGATGATGCTGTTGCTGATGATGATGATGTTCTCTGATCGAAAGATCAGAATATGATGATGATGCTGTTGCTGATGATGATGATGTTCTCTGATCGAAAGATCAGAATATGATGATGATGATGTTTCTCTGATCGAAAGATCAGAAGTTGTTGATGATGCTGTTCTCTGATTGAAAGATCAGAATATGATGATGATGATGTTTTTGATCAGAAGATCAGAAGTTGCTTATGATTATGCTGCTGCTGATGATGATGATGTTTTTTGATCGAAAGATCAGAATGCGATGATGATGATGGTGTTTCTGATCGAAAGATCAGAATGTGATGATGATGAGATCCTGATGATGATGATGCCATATTATCAAAGTATGATGATGATGACGTATTGATCGAAAGATCAGAATATGATGATGAGTTGATGTTAGAGTATGATGATGTTCGGTTGATGATTTTTTTGATCGAAAGATCAGAGGCTGATGATAATGATGATTCTGATTGAAATATTAGCATATGATGATGATGATATTTTGATGATGATGATGTTGATGTTTTCATGATGTTTTCATGATGATGTTTCTGATCGAAATATCAGAGTATAATGATGATGTTGTTGCTGATCGAAATGCCAAAGTGCTGAAGAAGTTGTTGCTGATCGAAAGGCCAAAGTGCTGAAGAAGATGTTGCTGATTGAAAGGTCAAAGTGTTGAAGATGTTGCTGATCGAAAGGTCAAAGTGCTGAAGATGTTGCTGTTGATTGAACAATCAAGATGCTGAAGATGTTGCTGATCGAAGCGGTCAAAGTACTGATGATGCTGAAGACTAAAGATTGAAGACGAATACTACATGATGTTGAAAAGATTCTAATGATTTATAGATGTATCACCCTGATGATGTTGATGATGTCATATATCTCTCTCCTATTATTGTTGTTGTTGATGTTGTTATAGAATACCCTTCTCGTTAAGGGCGAGTGTTGAAATATTGTAACTTCGAAGAATATTCTATATGTATTTCTTTGTGGTCATCGATGGTCCTACCGGGAGAACCACTTGTATTACTTTGTACCCCAATGCTCCTAATCGAAAGAACTAATAAGAGTCATGAGTCAGTCCCCTCTAATTATAAAGGTGGGTCATTAGCACCCCAGTGTGGTTACTTGAGCCTACATGTGTAACTCAAGCCTACATGACAGATGAGTTAACTTAAGTGAATAGATGAATATAAATAGAGGTGTAGTGCTCCTCATTTGGAACACACACACTCACTTGTGTAGCGCATTAGTGGAGAAGAGAAGTAGCTGGAGAAGGAGGAGGATCAGGTCTTTGATCTCCTTGTTGGTTTTATCTTTTACCTTTTTGGGGCATCTATATTGAGGAAGCTTTTCCTGGGGTTTTCCCTTTAGGGTTTTCCTAGGATAAATATTTGTTCTTGTGATGTTGTTTCTTTCAGTGATCCTGTTTATATGCTTTTGTTAAGAAAATGAAATGAAATACTGATGTCTTAGCTAAGCATATGAAAATTTAACAAGATACCATCAACGTCACATATCCATATTGCATTGGACCTTACATCGGTCTGGTATCTACAATGAGCAGATGGAAATGCAAAGGAATTTGACTTCTACCCTTCTGTCAAGGCAATATTTGCAGAGCTCAGTTGACAGTCTAACACTAAGTGAGAAATAGAACTGATAGCAAAGAAAGTTGACCAGCTGATAGTCAATCCTATGACTGATCAAGATAAAGAAGAGGATTATGAAGTTTAAATTCATATCAACAATTTTACTCTTTACCATAAAAGCACTGGTGGTATCAATCCATTGGGGGTCATCACAACAACTATAGAACAACCTAAGGAAGAATCATAACCGATAGACGAAAGTACCCAATCTGATGCCCCTCTTCCTGAGTATGCACTAACAAAGGAGAACATATGGAGGATAGTTGAAGAGCTATTTAAATCTGAACAGACAAGGAAGAGTACTGTATGAGGAAAGGGGAAGCACAAACTTATACTCCAAGAGCCAATAGGAGATGATAACACAACCCAAATTCTGGAGGATTTCGCAAAGAAAAAGATACCAGTCGATGAACAGTTCCGCAAGTTCATCATAGAGGAGGAGAATTAAGAATAGACAAGATGAAAGAAATAAAAAATTGCTACTATGCCTTCTGTTGATCCCTTCGACCTCACTTACAACCCACCACCTCCATCTCCAACCATATTTGTCAAAGAAGCCATGCCGAATTCAATAACAACTACATAACTTGCCATCACAAACCCATATTTGCAGTCATTTCCCGCACCACTCTGTGCCTAAATTCAAAGAGACAACGACCTCCAAGAGTTCATTAAATAATTACCATCCATTTTTCACAACGTTCATTAAATGATGATAACAAAACCGATTATAACCACAAACACCCCACAATATAATTTATCAATTCCACCAAGTCTCGTCCATCTACAATCTTCCATACAAGAAACACAAGTCGTTGGGCATATTAATTGCATCCTGCAGAGAAACCCGAATAGAAATAGTGACATTGTGGCGGGACACATATCATCCTTAATACCTAAACCTGTTGAGAATCCACCACTTCTTGAACCCCTCAATGACCCTATTGAATAAACAGTCAAACCCACCATCTCTGAAAAAAATTTCGAGATTATCGACCCAAAACTGTGCAAATAATTTGTTGAAAATGTTGACCCAGTTGAACCCAGAGAAGAAGTTGAAACAACTGAAACAATCACTAATTCCTTACCAATAATTTCCATCTTGACCTCACTACCATCAACCTCTGAGCAGCCTCTAACCCTGCTCTCACCTACACCACCTCTTATACAATTAACCCCTACAAATCCCCCACCTAAGATCCATCCACCAAGCCCTATTCTTCCTATTATACCCACCGAACAAACACAGGTTACACCTCCGCCGACACAAGAAACCAACTGATGGGCTAGATAGAAGGAGCGGAGGAGAAGCAAAGAGAGAAAAGAGAAAAAGAAACATTATAAAGAGAAACAACATCAACTACAACAGCCCCCAAAATAGATACCATCAGTGATCCATCTTGTTCAACTTGGCTCTACAATGGCAATTAATACTCTAGAAGGCCAATGAATATTAACTAGACCTGTTGGAAGACACTGTCAATAAATAATCTAGAATCAGAAGAGACAAAATTTAAGAGAAATTGAAACAAATAAATACAGAGCAGACATAATTTCTAACCATGTGTGAAAATTTGGAAAAATAATTTATTACAATCCTAGATGGAACCAACACTAACAAACCCCTTGACAAAGCATACCTATTTTTTGAAAGTATCGTGTCGAATTTTCAACAGTATTTGTAGGGAAGACGACATGAGCAAGAATAAGATACAACTGTTATTCTGACAAATAAGTTTACAACACTCAGTAGCTCACAACCTATTGGACCAATACATTACAGAATCCATAGTAACAACAAAGGTATTGTGAAACTGGTACACACATTATGGGCAAGTGTTTGCGCAAATGCAGAAGACTTGTGAACTCAACAGTTCACTTCAGAATCAACAAACAAGCATTGAATCAATGGCACACACAATCCATTATCAACTCATGTTTGAGATGACCAAATTAGAAAAGCTAGAGAAACAAGAGCATCAATGGATTAGCTAGGACACACCTAGTCTTATCAGTCTCAACAAGATCCGACCACAAATGCAACAACTACTTGTTGCTACTGAAGAAAAGACACAAATTTTGGAGACTAACTTGATCAATATGCTCAACTTAGATATGCATCAGAAGATAGAGAACTTGTCGAGACTCACCACCCTAACCATAGATATACAAAAAGCACTACGCACTTGGGGAGAATTTCAACACCAGTTATCTATCAGTGTGGAAGCTATTGTGGAAGTATGCATTCAACATCAACCATCTATTAAGAAACATAGTCCATAAACGAATAAACACGGCAACATGACTACTTCAGACAGAAGATTTTCATATCCTCATTTCTTTTGGATGAAGAAATATTTTTTGTTGGGGGAGATGTTGGAGGAGCTAGTCATCTAAGGTGACTAGACTCTCTAGTTGATTAATTATATATTATGTCGACCTCATAGGCCGTGTCAGTTGCTTGAACCGACATGTAGTCTTGTAACTATTTTGTAATCATATATATAGGATGTAGAGAAAGATAGATACTTGGTTCGGTTTATTGTATGAACCCACATGTTTTCTTGAGTAATATAAGTTGTTATTTTGTCTACCATTCTTGTCTATTGTTCTGTTATTGTTATATGATTCTATATTTGTATCATTGGTAGCATTGCAATCTGATTGATTACAATAGTAATGAAGATAAAAGGAGTTCATTAAAAACTATTGTAGAAATATAGATTTGAGATTTGACACCAGAAGAAATGATTTGGCATAATTCTAAGTGAAACTGGGAATACAAGGAGGCATAAATGGATTTGAGCACAGTACTTACAACAATTACAAACAAGTTAGAAAGTATCTTCACAAAAATGTTTGTAACATTGGACGAGGTTGAAATTATAGTTCAACAATATAAAATTGTCATTGAAGGTGATCATACTAAGTACTAGTTCCTAATGGACTAGTTCCAAACACCTGATATTAGTAATTTTGTAATTTATATAGGTGACTTGGTCAAATATGACACTCACCTAACATTTCAACTTACTTTGAACCTACCCTCCACCTACATAAAATTGTGTACTCTAGCATATATATGACAAATAGTGTATTGCATGTACAATATCACAATCTCCTTTTAAGTTTTCATTCTCCTTTTGTGTGTGTGTATTTACATGTCCTATAAGACTCTAATAACTTCCAAATTATATATGTCAATTTTTTTCACTCTCGTTTTTGTATGTGTATATTTACACGTCCTCGAAGAATCTAATAACTGGAATTTTACATGTCAGTATTTACATAAGCTAGTTATAATAGTCTTCTTTTATAAAATGAAATATTTTACGATAACTGAAGAATCCTATAGGAAAATATAGACAAGGGCTCTATTTTTTAAAGTAATCATAATTTTGAAGGAGTTATGGAGCAAAATCCAGTTATGAATAAAATAATACCAAATCATGGATTTGCATTCTTCCTATAATCATATAAAATGTTCTATGGAAGTAAGAAAACATCCTTCCCACCTTTTCATCAGTATGTCAAGTTACCAAACTACAAAATCTAGGTTATAATTTTCCATATTAAACAGTCACACAATTTTGTATTCCTTGCTTGGAAACAATATAATGAATTTCCCTTTGGTAGGTAGTATACGGATTCCCTAATGATATAAAACGTCTTCAAGGAATGCCAAACAAGTTTGAAAAAGGAAAGTTGACAATTCTCTACCAGTTCTAGTTAGTATTATATACTTGGAAAGACATAAAATAAGGGATGGAAGATTATACATGTAAGATGATAACTGAAGGCCACAACATGATTCAATTGAATTTGGAGAGACAAGGAAAATGATAAAAAAATAATTTAGTTTACATCAATATCAACAAGTTGTGGATTTCCCCTCTTGCTTTGATAGGAAAGGATCTCTTTCCCAAGCTTCCATTTGTATCCAGGTCCAAATGCATATGGTTTTCCCAACTCTTTTCAAGTAAAATATGTGAGCATTCCAAAATATTGGGTTTGTCATACTTATCTATAATTTCACAACCCATTCCTATCTCTTCTTCAATGAAACCACTAGTTCTGTCCTTGGAAAGTTTGCATGTCTCTGAGCCTGAAGATGGCATTAATAAAACATTAGTAGAATTAAACCTCAAGAGAGGTTTCATTGGTGCAAAAAGTCGCAGATATTTTACAAGTGAAAATCCATGCCATACATACCTAACCTTTAGTTGTTGTTCCCAAGTGGTTCATGAGGCTTGATGACTCTCCACATATAAAGGAATAGACATCCCCATTTTCAGCCACAATGAATGTGGTGTAATCACCTATAGCCACATGAACTTCCTTCACCCCTAGAAGTTATTCTACGATTTTGGGAATGATTTCATATTTATTATTATTCATTTCTATGACCAAGGAAACCATATTGATGCCATACCCATGTGCATACTTTTCCATATTTCCCCACAAAAGAAACATGTCATGCACCATTTGCTCTAAAAAATGCTTTTTCCACCATGAAAAACATATATATTCTTTAATTTCAAGCATGATATACAATTTCACTATCACAAAAAGAGATTTAAATGGTGTGCATTAATATACACACATGCATGTTACAGGTCATAGTCACCAAGGATGACATGATAGAAAAATATACTATTACATAATAGATATTTAGAAAACTTGATGTTCTTAATCATCTCAAGAAGCTAAGAAATTCATGCCTTGGAGAATAAAATGTACTATCAATTACATATCATAGAGGTCAAGATAAAACATGTTCCCACATACACAAAAAAGGATAGAAGACACACACTATAGCATCATAGAAAGAAAATTGGATCAGAGCTGGAATTGACTTCAGAAACTTTGTGTAAGCTTGATTAGAACTAAAACTTTGAAGTCTAGGATGGAAATGACTTTAAGATATATGTGATCAGTAACATAAAATGGTATGGAAATAACTTCAATATATCCATGGGAAGCTACATAATCTAGAATAGAACTCAAATTTAAGGAATTTGTACATGGATAGGCCTAAAGAAAACTGGAAGCTTCTCACCTACCTTGTATTCTACCTCAAGAACAATACCATAATCAACAATCTGAGCCTTTTTTTATCGCAAGTCATCATGTAAATTAAGTTCTCTATAAACTAGAGAATAAGAAATAGAAACTAGGTGAGTTTCAATTTTTTCAATGTGATCATATAGAGGAGAAAGAAACAAGTCACAAAAAATTTGCAAGTGAAATACATTTCATTTTATAGCACATTTAATCACAAGCAATAAAGATAAAAGTTATGCAAATTTGTTGGAAGTTCAAACCATTCCCTAACCTTGATTTAAAACTTATAAAATGAGTGTTAGAAAAAAATAATATACCACCAGCAGAACATAAACCTAGATCACCTTGCAAGGCACCATTGAACAACCCCATTCCTAATATTTGTCTATGATCAAGTATTCCATTTTTATACATGCTTTACCTTGATGGGAGACCAAATTCCCTGATAGATTAATATAATTTGGGACATCGCTTAAAGGATGGGAAACATTTTTCTTGGAAGAGGGTGGCATTTCTAGCTAACCAGATTGCCCAGGAACCAACCCAAGGTAGGGCTCTATGATTTTGTTTAAATTCATTTTCAAACAATGAATGCATGCATGCCTTCACAAATATTTCTCTCCAATCCCCTGGGCCACTTGAGACATAAATGGTTTCATACCACACAACCTGAGCGAAGGGACAATGATTCAAGTTATGGTTAATAGTTTCTTTAGCACTTCTACACAAAGCATAGAATCCTACGTGTTGCCAAATTTATTTTGTAAATACATCTTAAGTCAAGGCCTCATTGGAAGAACATAGCCACATGAAAAATAAATTCTTTATGGGGGCTTGATTCTTCTCAATTGTCTTCCACCACCATAATCTACCCCCTTGAGCCTCTTCTAAGAACATGGATTTGTATATGCTCAGTCGGTGAAATTTTAGTAAGCTTATGTTTTTAATAGGCATTGTTCAGGTATAGCTAATTTTAATCTTTTATATTTTAGTAGTGTAGTGATGCATGTGGGTCGTGATAAGATCATATTAATCCTTGTCATCATGGGTTGATGTTGACTTGATGGTGACTTATTGGACATCACTTGATGGAATTGAGAAGGAAATGGATCACAATAGATGGAAGTATTTACAAATAAAATATACAATCAACATAAAAGAATCGAAAAACTGAAGCCAATTAATCCATGCAACTAAAAGGTAATAAAACAATATTTTCTCAAACCCTAAATAAATGGAAATCAACAAAACAAATCTTTATTCAATCGACAACATGTGGAAATTAAGCCCAATCTTAGATCAATTGAACTCACAAAATTACTTGAAAATGTGCAAGAAACACTCAAGAAGGATATTGAATATGTGATAAACCTCAAACTGTTTTTTATATTAATTTACATCAGCCATAATTAAATAGATATAGGATTCTCATAATGTATATACTCCAAGGATTTGAAATATCAAATATTCTATTTGAATCAGTACAAAAGCAGGCTTAGTAAACTAGTCAAAATCCCCCATATGTGCACAACGCACTTTCCAAATTAGTCAATATGCTCACGAATTTGTTGGATGAGTATGTACAGATCATAAGTGATGTAAAGTGGAATTTATTATTCTTTTATATGAGGAAAATAAGGGATGTGAGTTGGTGCAAAAATTAAGGCAATTTACCTTAAAACTAGCTTTAGCTTTTGCCTTAAAAATACAGAAAAGACGGAAACTCTTGAAAAAGAAGAACTGCACACTTGCCAATATGGTAAGAATGCAGAGTTATCATAATATTATCCAAAATATTTCTAATTTGTCCCAGGAGTAATTTTGTCAAGTTTGACCTTAAAAATGGAATTGGGTGCAAACTAGCTAGTGTAGGACCTAGGAAATTAATAAAAAAGATTAATTATTTTATCCTAAGTATTGGGATGATTTTTTGTTATTCCAAAGCCCCCTATTAATCCTGAATTTATGTACGATATCAAAAACATATCATGGATATAGGGCCTAGAAACAAGGCTTATTCACCATTTACATACTGCTTGTCCATATAAAACAAGGAAAGAGGTAGAACCACAAGGGGAAAATCCTCCCTTAAACATGGACATGAACAAAACTATATGAAATATGGTATTCAATTTGCCTTCACCATATGATCATATATCCCAGGTAAATACTTAATATTGCTGAAATTCCTCTCTAAAACCATCTTGGTGAATATGTCTTCTACTTGCTCAGATGGTGCGCAATAGAGCAGATCAGTGACCCCATCATGCACAAGTCGTCTGATGTAGTGCATATGGATATCGATGTGTTTGGCTCATTTCCTCAGTATTGGATCAATTGCGATTCAAATGGTACTCTTTTTTTCACAATGGATGATTGTAGAAGTCTCGGAATCGATCCCAAACTCTCTAAGTATTCCATGCAATCACAAACATTTAGTAGCTGCATTCACAAATCCTCTGTACTCTGCCACTGTAGATGAAAGTGAAATTTCACTTTAATTCTTACTTTACCAGCTGATTGGTCCACCTACAAAAAAAAACACATATACAAAAGTTGATTTCCTATCAATTTTGTCACTTTCCCAATCATAGTAAGTAAAACCAGCTAAATCTATGCTAGATTGTGCAACATAGTGAATTCCATGAGTTTTTGTTCCTTGTACAAAGTTTAGGATTCTCTTTGGTGCCCTCTAATGGATGTCATGAGGATGATCCATGTGTATTGAAGACACACTTAGTGCATAAGATATATCAGTTAGAGTATGATTCAAATAAAAAATACAACCAACCAGTTTCCTATACAGGGTGTTGTTTTCCAATGGAGTTGATTGTGTTTCTTCAAGATTAAATCCTAAACGGAAAGGAGTATTGAATGGCTTGAAATCCTTAATTATTAACATATTTAGTATATATTAATCATACTTGTACTGATGTATCTTTATTCCATTATTTGATTGATAAATCTCAATTCCCAAAAATTGGATTAACAATCCCGAATCAGTCATAGAGAAGGCATGGTTCATTGCACTCTTCAAAGATGAAATTTATTTCTTGGAACTTACTATGATCAGAATTTCATACACATAAAATAAAATTATTATTAACTATCCATGAATCAAATTCAAATAGACATTTGGATCATAATTGCATCTATAATAGTTCAGTGATAGAAAAAAACCATCAATCTTGGCATGCCAAGCTCTAGGAGCTTGTTTTATCCCATACAATGATTTATTCAACTTGCACACAAGAGATGGATTAGTCACAAAAACTTATGGTTCCTTCATATATATTTCTTCTTTTATATCACCATGTATAAAGGAACTCTTCACATCCATGTAATGTACCTCCCATTGCTTGGAAGCTGCAATGAGCAAAACTAGTCTTATGGAGTCCATCTTTGCAACTAGTGCAAAGGTCTCGTTGTAGTAAATTAATTGGAATTGGGAGAATCCCTTGGCCACTAAAATTTACTTATAATTCATATTAGAACCATCAGTATAAAATTTAGTTTTGAAAACCCACTTACACTTGACTAGCTTTCTCCCTGGGGGAGATTGAATAGTTCCCATGTGTCATTATTTTGGAGCAAGAAATTCCTCCTTCATGGATTTTTTCCATATTGG
This sequence comes from Pseudotsuga menziesii, assembly GCA_001517045.1. NCBI lineage: Eukaryota > Viridiplantae > Streptophyta > Pinopsida > Pinales > Pinaceae > Pseudotsuga > Pseudotsuga menziesii. The sequence goes on from LPNX010991900.1 coordinate 1,068,197, forward strand.
GTATTCACATGATTCTTCATATTTTTTTGGGTCATATTCAATAAATATAAATCACTTATTGAAAAATAAATTATCTTTGACAGAAAGGGCACTTTCGAACTGAGATCTAGTCCTCCTAGAATCACTAGGATTCCCAACTAGTTCCCCAGCTGCTTGAATGGTTTTTGATTTAAACTTTGGCCTTGTGGGGATGTTTGGATATGAAATTAAATCATAATGATCATACATATCAGAATCATAAATTTCATTAGTTACTTCACTTACAACAAAATGTGGAGGAGGTGAAGAATTAGACTCTCTAATTTATGTTCCTACCATATGCTCTTCTTTGAACTGAACACAACTGAACACTCCTTTCAATGAAGGATTATTGAGTGATAAATTTGATGATATTTTACCCTCTAGAATATTTAGAATACCCAACAAATAGTCACTCTTGACTTGGGAGTTCCAAACCCCTCCTTTTATCTAATGGAATTGTAGCCCATTCCCTTGAGCCAAATATCCTGAAATGAGACACATCTGGTTCGTTCCCACTCCTAGATTTGAAAGGAGTAACTCCATAAATATGCTTATGAGTAAACCTATTGTGTTTGTAGGATTCATAGCATATTTCTTCACCCCAAAAATTTGGTGGAAAAGTCTCATACTCCAACATGAAAGTAGCCATCTCCTTGAGGCTTCTATTCTTCCTCTCAACCACACCATTCTACTGAGGTGTGTAAGGAATAGAGTGTTGAATTTGGATACCTGATTCTTAAAAATAATTAATGAAATAAAACTTGACATGTTCACCAATATTATCATATCTGAGGATCTTGAATTTCCTCCCACACTGGTTCTTACCCAAGGCCTTGAAAACCTTGAAGTGGTAAAAAAATTCAGACTTGAGTTTAAGGAAGTAAACCCAATGGTACCTGAAAAATTAATCTATGAAGGTAAGGACATATTTCTCTTGAATCATGGAAATATGAAGGAAATTAGAAGAAATATCATTATGGGTGAGCTCAAGAGGTGCATAGGTTCGCTCATGACTGAATCTCTCATACTTATGCTCTCGGTGCTTTCCAGAATGCAACCTTGACAGACTCCTTTGGAAAAAATTATCTTTGGAAATCCTGAAACCATATATTTTTGACACAAATCTGAAAGGTATTTATAGTTTAGGTGACCAAACCTCTCATTCCAAAGTTTGTTGCTTCATTAGAATGGGTGAGGAGAGAATAGGGGTTAGAGAAAGAAATGAAGTGTGAGAACCTATATACTTTTGAACTATGATCCACAAGACATTTAGAAATGACTCTACCATTCACAATATCATATATTTAAACTTCATTGGGAGAGAAAAAAACCTTCTTAGGAGACCATCTGTGAGTCATTTGGTATATTGAAAAGAGATTAGCAACAAGCCTTGGGACATACAAAACATTACTGGAGGAACCATGGTCAAAATCAATTCTACATTTACCCTTACTTTCAATTTCTGATTTATCTCCAAAGAAAATATTTGGACCCTTCAAATCATCAAGAGACGAGAAGGATTCATTTTATTAAACCATATTCCTAGAAGCTCCATAATCGATTATAAAGGAAGGGGATCTTACAATGCTTGCAACCAGGGCATGACCTCTCTCCTTTTCTTCGAAACTGGATCCTCCTTCCTTCTTTCTTGCGCCATGAGGAAGAGATATGTTTTTCTTCTCTAGGATTTGAGTCAGCATATCAATCTACTTATTCATGCAATATCTCTCAGGATGAAACTTCCTTACCATAGTATGAGCATTTGATACCTTCACCTTTACCTTTCTTCTTCTGAAATTTCTTCTTCTTGGAGTTTCAGGACTACTCATGAAACTTGGACTTATCTCATTTTTTATCTGGAGGATTCTTAGCCTTCTTATATTTGGAATTCAACTTGGAATCTACCGTAACCAAAGCTTGATCATTGGAAGGTTTGATGGTGCCCATCAAGACCAATTTGTCTTGCTCCTGAGTTAAGTATTCCATAAAATATTCCAGCGAAGGCATATTCCATTTTTGAACTATCAAATTGGTGCCATGAAATGTCCAAACAAATACTGAGTAACCAGGGCCAAGATTTGAAAGGATGGCCAAGATTAGTTGTTCATCTTCTTTGTCGGTATCACATTGTTTTAGCTGCAAAACCAATGATTTGAATGTGAAGAAGTATACTTGCAAGGATTCGAATTTGTTGGGACTCAATGAAATCAGCTCATTCCCAAGTTGATATCCCCTCATATTAGCAGTATTCCCAAATAAATTTTCAATATCTACCCATACTTCCTTTGGAGGCAACAATCCATCAAGATGGAATAGAAGGTCTTTGGAAATGTTGAGACACAGATACCATACGCCTCATATCTCCTATTACGTCATTTGATCTTATATTCTATTGCATTAGGTTCAGCTCCAGTTTCCATGGTAATTTTTTAGAGTCATTTACTCCTCATCAAAATCTCCATCCTTACCTTCCATTTCAAAGTAGTTGAAGGGAGTCAAGATGATTTGTTGAGATTAATCCATTCTTCAGGAACTGCGCCCTTGAACAGGCAGTATGCTCTCCCAGTGAATGATTTCAAATCTAGTAAAGCAATTTGAGGAGGAGAACAATTGATATACCAAGGATCTGATACCATGTAGAAGTTAATCCCAATCTTAGATCAATTGAACTCACAAAATTACTTTAAAATATGCAAGAAACACTCATGAAGGAGACTGAATATGTGATAAACCAAAAACTATTGTTTATATTAATTTACATCAACCATCATTAAATAGATATAGGTTTCTCATAATGTAGATACTCCAAGGATTCTAAAGATAAAATATGCTATTCGAATAAGTACAAAAGCAAGCTTAGTAAACTAGTCAAAATCCCCCATAAGTGCATAAAGCACTTTATAAATTAGTCAAGATGCTCACGAATTTTATGAATGAGTATGTACATATCATAAGTGATGCAAAATGGAATTTATCATTCTTTATATGAGGAAAATAAGGGAGGTGATTTGGTGCAAAAAACAAGTAAGTCTACCTTAAAACTATCTTTACCTTTGCCTTAAAACTGTAGAAAAGATGGAAACTCTTGAAAAAGAAGAACTGTGCACTTGCCAATCTTGGAAGACTGCTGAGTTGCCATAATATTATCCAAGATCTTTCTAATTCATTCTAGGAGGAATTTTGGGAAATTTTGACTTCAGAAATGGAATTGGGTGCAAACTAGCTAGTGTAGGACTTAGGAAATTAATCAAAAAGATTAATTATTTTATCCTAAGTATTGGGATGGGTTTTTATTATTCCAACACAACAAAGGGTTAAATCAAGCATCAAATTAGAACTGGAAGCATTCAAGGGACTATCACAGTATTTAACCAAAATACACACAAACTTCAAAAATCGACGAAATGCTTCAAACAAAAGAAATAAACAAACCATAAAAAATTGTCATGATATTCGTGCTAAACACCAAGATGGTTTCTTGTACTTGAATGAAAACATTCTTTTTTAGCGAAAGTATTTTCAAATTAGTTATTTATCCTTTAATGTTAGGAAACTTTATGTGTGAAGAGATAACTCATAGGCATAGCTTTGTGATTATTGTTGTGCATGTTATTCTCTCAGATAAGATCCTAAGATCATATTGCTTAAATGATAAAAATATAACTTGGTATCATAGCTAACCTGAGAAAAATACACTGTGAAACTGTAGAATCTATGGATTATTACTTTTTGGGTCTCTCTCCATAATCCATCAGCAAAAAAAGGCTAGACTGACTCTCCATTGAAGGGTGCATCTTTCCGTCGAAGCAGAATTTGATTCCGAGCATTTTTAGTTTTTGTTGCGGGAAATTAGGGTTTTTTACAGAAGAGTAATTTTTAAGTGAGCCTGAGATAGGATTTATCTCCTCATAAAAATAGAAATTTAGAGACCTGGGTCGATATTTTTGGTTGGGTGAAACTCCATGAAAGTCAAACCCTAGTTTGACCCCGGGCCTGAAAAACCCTAAAATAATGAAGCTGATAGTTTTGGTAGATTCTCTATATATAGAGATTGGAGAAGTATCAGGTTCCAAAAATTTCACAAGTTGAAGATAAATTCCTTATGTACACTATGTCCAAGTTTCATCCATAGATTCCCTATATTCTAGGAGATATGATTCCTCCAAGTTAGGGTTCCAGCCTCTCCCAAGATTCATCCCTAAACAGGACACCTGGGGAGAATTGATATATCTCGGGCTACGAAGGTCCAAATGAAATTTCTCAAGATGTACTAGAAAGGGAATAGACTTTAATTTTAGTGGTAAACCTTTCAGACCCTGAATATGAACTAGTGAAATGTAGAATTCCATACAATATTTCTCTTCTGAACGGTCCTGTAATAGGTCACCTTGGGAAAAGGAGCATAAGTATCAATTGGTGAATCCAATTTTACTTAGACCTATGGAATTGGAAATAGGACATACAAGGATACATTAGTACAAAGTTTTAGACACTGAGGAGTAGTAATTTCTGAGATAATGCAGAATTCATATCAGGAATTTTTGTAGAATAAATTGGTAAACTAGGGCTTCCTGTTCCGAGAGGTTCCCTCCACTCTTTTAACAAAAGGAGTACATTGGACAGGTCACCTTGAAGAGGTATATATTTATATCCAATTACATTTGAAATATTCCAAGTTTTGAAAATTAGGGTTTCTCTAACAAACCCTAGAATCAGCCAGCTCTGAAACCAGGACGAACACCTCAAATCGATAAGATCTAATCTTTTTCTATTTACAGTTTAGGTTCTCATTTCAAAATGAATAATCACACCAGCTTGATGAAAATCTTGGTGAGGCCGAAAAATTCCAAGCATAGAAGTATAGGATCTCACTAGTTCTTGAAGGAAATGAATTGGACACCTACATAAGTAGAGAGGTTCCAGTTCCAGAGGGAGATGAGGTGAACGCCTTGCACAAGAAGAACTTGGTCAATGCCGAGAAGATCATTTCTGATCACCTTATACCACAAGTGTCTTCCCTAAAGACACCTAAAGAGATGTTTTTACCAATATGTAAATCGAAATATGACTTCGAGAAACCATTTGAAGAATGTGAAGAATGCAGAGACCATACACTCATACTTTACAATGGTCTCTCAAATAAAATAACAACTTGAAGAAGTAGAAGAAGAAGTGGATAATGCAGAATTTGTGATAACCACCTTGAATGGCATCCTAGTATCATGGGATTCATTCATTCGAGGAATGTGTGCCAGAAGGAAGTGATTAATTTCAGCAGACTCTAGGAAGAGTACACACAAGATGAAGCTCGACTCATAATAAGAGAAGAGAATATGGGAGCAACTGAAGATCAAGCTCTCACCATCCAAAGAAGATCCCTCAAGTGATGAGGAATACGAAGGACTCAACTCTTGAAGAAACTCTTATCCATCTTATCATTTGGATAAGAAATGATGAATTAATAAGATGACGAAGCTGAAGGCTCAAGAAGGAGTATACCCACAAAACAAATATAGATAAGTATTCAATTGTCATTTCATGATATTATGTATTTGTTTATATTCAGTTGATGTGTTATGCATGATAGAATATTTTCTTTAATGACAGTATACTACTAATATACATGTGATGGGTAAGTAGCTCATGGTGCTATAAAACTCTTCATTCCTACTTATCTAGAATGAAACCTCTTTGCTGACATATTGGATTAGTGCAAAATCTCAATGTTGTCCTGGTAGAGATGAAAGGAATCTAGAAAGTTTCTGTGAGATATGGATGAATGTTGTATTGGCTAAAATTGTTGCATGATCATATATTTATGCATAATAATTTTCCATTATGAATATGCCTTATGAAATGTTTCTAACCATACAAATGCATTTGACTTGTAGGAAAGATAGCGTACAATCACCTACAAGAAAAGAAGGATGAGACTTGTTCTGAAAAAACAAGTGATGACAGTTTAAGAAATAATTCAAGATGAAGAATAATATGACGATACTTTCAAAGAAAGAAAGAGGCCTCAGAGACAATCCAGTTATGTGACATTGTTGAGCGACATCATTGATGTAGAGCCTTCCAACTATGAAGAAGTAGCCAAGAAGAAAGGGAAGGAGAATACCAATTCAAGAAGAATGATGTCTAGGATGTAGACCTGAAGGGAAGTCCGTAATGTCTTCCATATGGCTCTACAAGATCCAACATGCAATAGATGGAAACATCGTGGGATACAAGGCAATATTCGTAGCATGAGGCTTCTCACGGAAATAAGGCATAAACTACATAGAGAAATTTGTAGCCATTGGAAGTTAAGACACATGACAAGCAGACTCATGTGTGAAAATTAAAGAAGGCCTTGTACGAGCTGAGAAGACACCCATGGGATAACACATACATGAGGAGCTTGAAGATCACCTAGAGTGATTAATATATTAACCTTTGCTACAAGGTTGAAGATGAAAACCTATAGAGGATGACAAGCTCATAGTATTAAATTGAGCACATAGATCTGTGGACAAACACACAACTCACAAGATAGATCACACAATTTAATCAGTTATTGAAGAATGAAACAGTGCAAAAATGGCTTGCAACTGTGAATTATTTTCATTAATCAAAGAGTAATTAGATAATAATTACAATGAAGTACAATGGCTAAATAGCCACAAGCAATTCGAATCCACATGAGGAAATTCAAATTGATTACACCCTACTTGACTGTAGGTAACTAAGACCTTGTCTAAATCACTATTGGAGGACTCAATAGTTAACTGACCTTGTCTAAACCATTACCGGAGTTCAACGAAGTTCTAAAACACAACTCAAGTGTATACTTTAGTGTTTACTGAGGCTAATTGACTGTGGTAGGTGACAAATGTGTGCCTCTCCTGTATGCAACCATGCAAACCTAGCGCTAACTGAATGTAGAGGACTAGAACTGAATCTAACTGACCCCTAACTCAAGTTGACTGGTCACCAACTCAACTCAACTGACCTTGGTTGGTATCGCCACTTCCAGTGGCTCCTAAATTGTAGGGATTGGTATAGGAGGTTCCTAAACTGATGCATGCAAGTGCAATCAATGGCAGTAGGCCTCAATTAGTGTTCCCCACAATTTAATAACTAAAACATGTGCCCCAATTAGGCCAAGTGGACCAAATAGTGCTAGTGACTAAAAATAGACTGGATGGACTCCCTATTTGGACATGAATGCTAATTTAGACATATAACCAAATTGGACAAGGGAGGATTAATAATCCTAATACCCCCCCTGAATGCTAACTTGGACAATCTGTGGGCCCTGGTAACTAAGACCATAGGTCACCCATTACATCAAGTAAAATAAAGTAACTGCTTAATACAAGGAGCTGGGGAAAAAACCACATGGGAAAAAATCCCCCCCTCTATCTAAGCAGGTAGAATTAGGATTAAAGTTTGAAAAACTTGAAAATATGTTGCTGCAATATTCATCTCTGTGAGGTAGTGAAGCAGCATGCATGTTGTGCTGTGCAAAGGTATTCTAGGGCTTGGCATGTAGACTTCTCCTTCTTCTCCAAAATTGATGATGGAAGGAAGGAGGAATGTAACCTGTGTCTCTTGCTGGATGAAGAGGTGTATGATCACATATATTCTTCTGAATGTAGTGAGACTAATCCCTTTCCATGTATCATCTTACAGGGAGTCTATTGCACCTCTCTAAAGGAGGTAATATTGCATGGCATAGCGCAAGGGTATTTCCTTTCTGAATGTTAGATGGGTTTCCAGTCATCTTCCTAGATTCTAGTTTGGAAGTAGGGATTGAATCTAGATCTGAATCACCCTGAATCTCAATCTCATAAACTGAAAAAGATGGATCTAGAATACTGGTAGAAGATGCAAAAGAAGTAGGTGAAATGATTTTACCTTCCCTTGCAAGTGGCTGCTGAGAGTACACTGGTTCTGAAGGAGGCATGAAATGTGAGAAATCATATGCTTTTGAGGCATGATTTGCAACACCTTTTGCTATGATATTCCTAGTAGAGATATATGTGATATCTACTGATTTGGGACCAAAGCTCACTCGCTTTGGAGAGCCAGTATGGGTCATCTGGTAGACAGATAACATGTTTGAAGCTAGGGAGGGAACAAATAGCACATCTTTGAATCTTCCATGTTCAAGCTTTATAGATCCCTTCCATTTTGTTTGGAATTTACTGTTATTTCCCATTTGAATACTAGGACCATCAAGGGACTGAAAAGAAGAGAATGATTCTCTGGATGCAGCCATATGGTTGGAAGCTACAGAATCAATTAGGAAGACATGTGCTGATGAGCAGCAAGCTTTCAGTGCATGGCCTTTCCTTTGGTATTCTTCATCTTCTTCTTCAGAGTCATCCTTCCTTGCACTAGTAGGTGCAGAAATGTTATGTTTCTTCAAAAGAAGAGCCATTTCATCAAGTTGTCTTCTCATACAGGATCTTTTTGAATGAAATCCCCTTCCACAGTAAGAGCAGAGGACCTTACCTTTTCCATTCTTCTTGCTTCTCTTCGAACCTGGAAGCTCATTCAACTGCTCTTTCTTCATAGGAGACTTATCATCTTTTCTTTACTTTATCATTTGCTTCGTTAGGTCCTCTTGCAACCAGTGCTTGATCTCTAGAATATCGAATGATCCCCATTTGGATCAAATTATCATGCTCATAAGTGAGAGATGAAATGAAAGAATACAGAGAGGGAATCTTCCAATTTGGAGTAGTGATCATCACCGACTGAAAAGTTGACACAAAGACTGAGTAGTCTGCACTGATTTTTGAGAGAATGGAAAGAATGAGCCGATCATCCTCCTTCTCCACCTTGCATTGCTTCAAATGGTATATCAGGTTCTTAAATTTTGTGAAAAATTCATTTAGTGATTTGAAGTTGGATGGATTAAAAGAAATTAGTTCATTTTCTAGCTGATGGACCCTCATCTCATCCTGCTTATCAAATAAGGAAGCAAGATTGTCCCAAATCTCCTTGGGAGTCTTCAATCCTTGGATGCAGAATCGAAGATATCGAGAGACTGAGGAGAATAAGTATCCATGAGATTTATCAAGCCTGTTCAAGTACTTTTCTTTGTCATGATTGAGAATTGGCACTATTTCTATTTCTTTTGTGAGTCTGAAGAGCTCCTTGCTGTGGAGCAATACCTCCATGTCTTCGTTCCACTGGTGATAGTTGAATGGAGTGAGAGGCTCTACTAAATGAACCATTTTGAATGTAGTAAGGAGGACTAAGCTGTTGTAGAGAATGCAGTGAGAAGAAAGGGATGTTTGTAGTGAATGTTGTGAGAAGAGCTGATAACCTATCACACAATCAAACATATCAAGTAAGGTCGACAGTCTACACTTTTGGAATTTTCTTCACACCCAGCATAGTTGATCAAGCAAGATTGATCAACAATTTCCTAGCTTGGGATATTAAGTGGTAAATTATTTGCTTCTTGTGCAGTACTGGAAGGAGCAATTTTCCTCAAAAAAATGATCTAGCTAGAGATATGAGGAGGAGAGGTTCCTTGTCTGTCGAGGCTTTGATACCATATTAAATTGAGCACATGGATCTGTGGACAAACACACAAATCACAAGATAGATCACACAATTTATTCAGTTATTGAAGAATGAAACAGTGCAAAAATGGCTTGCAGATGTGAATGTATTTCATTAATCAAAGAGTAATTAGATAATAATTACAATGTGTTACATTTTTAACATTAAGCTAGCATAACATTAGGATCTTTAACTGAGAGAACAACAAGCACAACAATCAAAACATAAGAGACAATGAACACAGTGTTTTCCTCGGGGAAACCATAAACAGAGAAAACCCTGCAACTTCCTCAGAGATAGAATCAGCACCAAAGTAAAACCCAAAACAGTAAGTGATCTCCCGACAGCAGTAACCTTCTTCTTATCTAGCCCCGGTGTCTTCTCCTTCCTCAACTATGTACTACACTTGAGTGTGTATGTGATGTGTCTTAAATAGAGAGTCCAGCTCTCTATTTATACTAATCCTGGCATGACTAAAACCTATTGAAATATTGTAACTTTGAAGAATATTCTATTTGTATCATTTTGTGGTCCCCGATGGTCCTACCGGGAGAACCACTTGTATTACTTTGTACCCCGATGCTTCTAATTGGAATAACTAATAAGAGTCATGAGGTATTCCCCTCTAGTTGTAAAGGTGGGTCATTAGCACCCCAGTGTGGTTACTTGAGGCTACATGTGTAACTTGAGCCTACATGATTAACTCGAGCCTACATCTTGGAATTGATAATTAAAGTGAACGGATGAATATAAATAGAGGTGTGGCACTCCTCATTTCGAACACAGACTCTCACTTGTGTAGTGCATTAGTGGAGGAGAGAGAAGTAACTGGAGAAGGAGGAGGATCAGTATTTGATCTCACTTTTGGTTTTACCTTTTATCTTTTGAGGCATCTATATTGAGGAAGTTTTTTCTAGGTTTTTCCCTTTAGGGTTTTCCCAAGATAAATATTTGTGTTCCTTTTGTATGGTTGTGCTTGTCTATCTTTCAGTGATATTGTTTATATGCTTTTGTTATGAAATTGAAATGAAATACTAATGATCTAGCTTAGCATATGAAAATTAAAAAAAACCCTACTAGGGTCAACCTCTCTAGGAGAGTCTAATAGCCCTAGTGCCTTGAAACTATGGGGACTTTAACCCTTAGACAATAGGAGGGTTACCCACAATGACTTGACATGACTTGTTTACATTATTGATTCTCCTGATTGGAACATCGGGGCATGACATGACATAAGAACATCCCGGAATAAACATCGGGTTACAATAGATAAGAAATACAAGTGAATACATTCTGAAGTTACAATTACATTAACACTCCCTCTTAACTAGGAAGGTATTCTCTCGACACAATTTTCATCACCGGTCTTCTTATCTGGGTCTTCTCATCATCTTCATCTTCAATTCATCTTCGTCTTCAAGTATTCTTTGTCTTCAAGTCATATTCATCTCTAGATCTAGATCATCACTCGATCTGGATCATCACTGGACATCATCACTAGATCGGGATCATCACTCGATCTAGATCATCACTGGACATCATCACTAGATCGAGATCATCACTGGATCTGGATCATCACTGGACATCATCACTGGATCTGGATCATCACTGGATTTGGATCATCACCGAGCATCATCACTAGATCTGGATCATCAGTACTAGACATCATCACTAGATATGGATCATCACTCGATCTGGATCATCATCACTAGATCATCATGGGTGCTATCTCATGATTATTCTCATCACAGGAAGTTCTACAGAGCCAGCCCTTTTTCATGATGGTTGTAGGCCTAGCCTCCATGTAGGTCTTTCTTCAATGCTTATATATAACACCAAGTCAGAATGGCCCATCTAGCACTTACATCTGACCTACTCGTTAGAAAGGCATGCCCAGCACTCACATCTGATCATGTAGGAACCAATCCTATAATCATATCAGAAAGGCCCAGCACTCACATTCACTAGCATGATAGGACACAACTACTATCATCTGTGAAAATGCTTAGCACTTACAACCACCAGCATGATAGGACACAACTACTGTCATCTATGGAAAGGCACAGCACTAACATCCACCAGCATTGTAGGACACACCTACTACCATATGTGGAAAGGCATATCACTTACAATCACCAGCATGGTAGGACACACCTACTACCATCTGTGAAAAGGCACAGCACTTACAGTCACCAGCATGGTAGGACACACCTACTACCATCTGTGAAAAGGAAGAGCACTCACAACCACTAGCATGATAGGACACACCTTCTATCATCTTTGGAAAGGGTAGCACTCACATCCACTAGCATGATAGGACACACCTACTATCATCTATGGAAAGGAACTGCACTTACATATGATCATGTGGGAACACATCCCTCAGTCACATCAGAATGGCTCTCAGTCCCAAACTGAGGATTCCTGGTACCTCACCAGGTAGCTTCATTCCAAGAATGGTGGTAGCCCTTATATCTGACACCAAGTCAGAATGGCCAGCACTCACATCTGACATGGAAGGAACCTAATCCTTTAGCCATGACAGAATGGCTCAGCCCTTACATCTGATCAAGTGGGAACACATCCCTCTATCACATCAAAATGGCCATGCACTCATATCTGATCATGTGAGAGCACATCTCACGGTCATATCAGAACAACCCTCAATCCCAGACTGAGTTTTCCTGGTACCTCACCAGGAAGATCCATTCAAAGAATGGCAATAGCCCTTATATCTGATCATGTAGGAACCAATCCTATAGGCATATCAGAATGGCTCAGCACTCATATCTGACATCGAAGGAACCAATCCTCTCACGATGATAGAATGGCTCAGCCCTTACATCTGACCATGGAAGGAACCAATCCTCTCACCATGTTAGAATGGCTCACGGACTCATCACTTCCCTTTGGAGGGAACCTCGATCTAAAGTGCACCAAGATTCTCCCTGAAGTACTCAAATTTCACCCTAGCCAATGGCTTTGTCAACACATCAACTATCTGATCGTCTGTCACAACATATTGGAGATTCACTGCTCCCCTCTACACCATATCCTTGATATAGTGATACTTGATCTCAATATGCTTCGACTTGTCATGGAACACTGGATTCTCTGACAACTTCATGCAATTTTGGTTGTCACAATGTATACAAGTAGCATCCAACTGGAGATCAAATAAATCAGACAGTAGCTTCCGCAACCATACTGCCTCACAACTAGCTGAACAAGTTGTGACATACTCTGCTTCAGCTATACTAAGTGCCACACAGGATTGCTTCCTGCTAAACCAAGAGATCACACCTGATCCCATACTGAAGCAACACCTTGAAGTGCTCTTCCTATCAATGGCACTGCCTATCCAATCTGAATCAACATAACCCTCCAGATTAATTTTCTGATTCGACTCATACTTGAGCCCATAATCAACTGTAGCCCTCAGGTACCTCAGAATATGCTTTGCAGCAATCAAGTGAACATGTCTTGGATCTATCAGGAACTGGCTCAAGGTATTCACAGCAAAGCAAATGTGTGGTCTCGTTTTCGTCAGGTACATCAAGGACACAATCATCTGACGATACATCGTAGCATCAACCGACTCTGATGAAGCATCGCTCAATAGCTTCAGGTTCGATGCCATAGGTGTGGCCATAGCCTTGCAATCCATCATCCCAAACCTCTTCAGGATCTCTACTACATACTTCCCTTGTCCAAGGAATATTCCATCTGTATTCTGCCATACCTCCATGCCTAGAAAATAATGCATCATACCCAAGTCCTTCATTTCGAACTCGGCAGCAAGCTTTCTCTTTGTATCAGCAATCAACCCATCCATACCTGTCACAAATAGATCATCTACATATATTAGAAGCATCACTGGGTTTCCATCTTCAACCTTGTAGTAAAGGTTGGAATCTGCTTTACTCTTGGTAAAGCCCAGACTAGATAGAAAGTTGTCAATTCTACCGTACCATGTCCTGGGTGCCTGTTTCAAACCATACAGGGCTTTCTTCAATCTGCACACATGAGACTTCCTGTCATGTGTCTCAAAACCGAGTGGCTACTCTACATACACTTCCTCTTCTACTACACCATTCAAGAAGGCACTCTTGACATCCATCTGGTGTATCTTCCACTTCATTACTACAGCCAAAGCAAGTACTAATATGATGGAGGTGTATCTAGCTACAGGAGCAAAGGTTTCTTCATAATCTATTCCTTCTTTCTAAGAGAAACCACGAGCCACAAATCTTGCCTTATATTTCTCTATGCTACCGTATGCAGCATGCTTGATCTTGTAGATCCATTTGGAAGTTACAACTGACTTCCCTTCTGGTCTTGGGACAACATTCCAAAAATCATTTTTCATGATTGATTGGTATTCTTCGATCATCACAACCTTCCATTCTTTCCATTCGGCCGCTTCTTCATAATTGGAAGGTTCTTTATCAATGAAATCACATAGTAATGCTACATACTCGGAGCAGGATCTGGTCCTTTTTCTTTCTCTGTGATTCTCTTCTGGAGCCCCATATCTTTCCGCACCTTGGATCACTTCACGTACCCAAGCTGGATTCCTCTTGTGAGGATTCTTCTCCTGAGTTGGATCTACAAGTCTTTGTGTTTCTTCATATTCTCAATCTTCTTCTTGAGTTTCTTCATTCATGGTTGTATCATGAATTCTGGGTGCTTCTACTTCTTCAGGTTCTTCAGCAGGTCTCTTTCTAGATTTGTTGTAAGTTGTGTCTTCATCAAAATTCACATCCCTACTGATGTCAATCTTCTTGTATCCTGGGAAATATATTCTGCAAGCCTTTGAGCTTTCAGAGTATCCCACAAATATACCCTTCTTTCCTAAAGGATATAATTTTGTTCTCTTCTCTTTTGGAATGTGTATGTATACAGGACAGCCGAATATTCTGAGATGGCTGACTTCTAGTTTTTTACTGAATAAGAATTCTTCATGAGTCTTGTTCTCCAGTACTCTATGTGGAGTACGGTTCTATACATACACCACTATTCTGGCAGCTTCCGCCTAAAGATGCATATGAATATCTTGATCATGAAGCATTGCTCTTACAGCTTCCATGATAGTTCTATTCTTCCTTTCTGCAACCCCATTCTGTTGTGGATTATAAGGAGTGGACAACTCCCTCTTAATCCCTGAGTCTTTGCATAAATCTTTGAATTCATTTGAAGTGAATTCTCCACCATTGTCTGATCGAAAGTTCTTGATCTTCTTTTCAGTGTGATTCTCGATCAAGGCTTTGGATTCCTTGAACTTGCTGAATACTTCATCTTTGTTCTTCATGAAGTAAACCCATGTCTTCCTAGAAAAGTCATCAATGAAAGAAACATAATATGCATACCCGCTTAGTGAGTTTGATAACATAGGACCACATACATCGGAGTGGATGATTTCCAAGATTCCTTTTGCTTTACTTCACTACTTGGAAATTTCTTCTTTGTATTCTTTCCTTTCACACATCCTTTGTAGACCCCATCATGTTTTGCTTGGATTTGTGGAAGACCTTCAACAGCTTTGCTTGCAATAGGTAGTGCTCTGTAATGCACATGTGCAAGCATTCTATGCCAAAGTTCATTTGGCTCTACTGTGTCATGGACCAATGCTTGTTTTGGATAGCCCTTCAATTTGTACAAACCTCCTTCTTGTTCTCCAATCAATACTGCATCATTGATAGTCTTTCCTTTTGGCCACATGATGACTTGACTATCTATGAATGCAACCCTTATTCCTTTTGCATCTAATGCAAATATGGAGAGAAGGTTCATCTTTAGTCCTGGTACAACTAGTACTTCCTTCATTGTCATAGACTTTCCAGAGTCTAGTTTATAGGAGGATTCCCCACTACCTTTTATTGGATACTAGTAGTCATGTCCTAACTTCACCTTGTGAGGTGATTCATGTTTTGATAGTTTCACAAAAGATTCCTTGAATCCTGTCATATGTTGGAAGCCCCACTGTCTATAAGCCAATTAGTGCTTCCATGAGTAATGTTTCTAGTAAGAGTGGAAATCAAAACATATTCATCTTCACTAGAAGAATCTTCACTTTCATAACTAGTTTTCTTCTTGAAAGGTTCATCATCCTTTGCAACATAAGCATGATGTCTTCTCTTGTTTCCCTTCTTCTTATGAGAGTTAATCTTGTTTCTAGGACAGTATTTTGCAAAGTGTCCTCTTTCATCACATGTATAACATCTCAATCTAGATAGGTCCTTTCTATTGTTATCTTTATGGTAAAAGTTCTTACCTTTGGAGTGATGAGGGTTTCTTCTTCCTTTCTTGGAGTGAACTGTGAGGGCTTGATCTTCACTTCTCATCTTCTCTTCTCGAGCTGCTATCCAAGCTTCTTCTTGAGAGAATTCTTCCCATAGTCTACTAAAATTGACTAACTTCTTTATTGCACAGATTCCTTGGATGAAGGAATCCCATGACCTAGGGAGGCCATTCAGTGTTGTCATCACAATTTCTACATTCTCCACTTCTTCATCTACAGATTCTAGTTGTTCTTTGATCTTGGAGACCCTTATGAAGTAAGAATGGATGGTCTCAACATTTTGAATCTTTACATTCTTCAACTGGTTCCTTAGAGTCATCTTCCGATTGATGTTCTTCCCTTCAAATAGTTTGGTTAGGGCATCAAACATAGCTTTAGGTGTCTTGATAGAGGACACCTATGGGATAAGGTGATCCCTGATAGAATCAACAATGATTCTCTTTGCCATAACCAACTTCTTCTTATGTAAGGCCTTTGCCTGATCTCCCTCTGGAACTGGAATCTCCTCATAGATGTAGGAGTCCAACTCATTCTCTTCCAGGACTAGGGAGATCCTATACTTCCAAGCTCGAAAGTTGTCAGCTCCCTCAAGCTTTTCATCAAGCTTGGTATGATGAGACATCTTAACTGAGAACCTCAAATGGAAATACAAAATATTTAGATCTTACCAGGTCA
>LPNX010991900.1:1084800-1103042 GCA_001517045.1 Pseudotsuga menziesii
GAGCTGGCTCAGGAGCAAATTAGGGTTTTGCTTTTCCAGAGTTCTGTCCACCCAAATGCCTTGAAATTTATCCCTAACTTCAATTTTGGGGAGGAGATCATCCCAAACATGGGATCACTAGAAAATTCCTCTTCTATGAAAATCCCTAATTTCTAGCAGTAGTGTTGGGTCCAAAACTGAAAAACCTCATAATTGGATTCTGCTTCGATAGAAAGATGCGCCCTATGGAGGAGAGTTATTCCAACCTTATTTTGCTGAAAATATGTGGAGAGAGATCCACAAAGTAGGAATCCCTAGTTCCTACATCTGCACAGTGTCTTCTTATCAGTTTAGCTCTGATACCATGTTAGATTTTTACCATTAAGCTAGCATAACATTAGGATCTTTAACTGAGAGAAAAAAAAGCACATCAATCAAAACATAAGAGACAAAGAACACAGTGTTTTCCTTGGGGAAACCATAAATGGATAAAACCCCGCAACTTCCTCAGAGATAGAATCAACACCAAAGTAAAACCCAAAACAGTAAGTGATCTCTCGACAACAGTAACCTTCTTCTTATCTAGACCCAGTGTCTTCTCCTTCCTCAACTATGTGCTACACTTGAGTGTGTATGTGATGTGTGTTAAATAGAGAGTCCAACTCTCTATTTATACTAATCCCAGCATGACTAAAACCCTACTAGGGCCGAACTCTCTAGGAGATTCTAATAACCCTAGTGCCCCAAAACTGCAGGGACTTTAACCCTTAGGCAATAGGAGGATTACCCACAATGACTTGACATGACTTGTTTACATTATTGATTCTCCCGATCAGAACATCGAGGCATGACATGACATAAGAACATCCTGGAATAAACATCGGGTTACAATAGATAAGAAATACAAGTGAATACATTCCAAAGTTACAATTACATTAACACAATGAAGTACAATGGCTAAATAGCCACAAGCAATTCGAATCCAGGTGAGGAAATTCGAATTGATTACACTCTACTTGACTGTAGGTAACTAAGACCTTGTCTAAATCACTGTCGGAGAACTCAATAGTTAACTGACCTTGTCTAAACCATTACTGAAGTTCAAAGGAGTTCTAAAACACAACTCAAGTTTCTACTTCAGTGTTGACTAAGGCTAACTAGCTGTGGTAGGTGAGAAATGTGTCTCTCTTGCATGCAACCATGTAAACCTAGCGCTAACTGAATGTAGAGGACTAGAACTAAATGTAACTGACTCCTAACTCAGGTTGACTAGTCACTAACTCAACTCAAGTGACCTTGGTTGGTATCGACACTCCTAGTGGCTCCTAAATTGTAGGGATTGGTCTAGGAAGATCCTAAACTGATGCATGCATGAAAACAGTGGCACTAGGCCTAAATTAGTGTTCCCCACACTTTAATAACTGAAACATGTGCCCCAATTATGCCAAGTGGACCCAATGGTGCTAGTGAATAAAAATAGACTCGATGGACTCCCGATTTAGACATGACTCCTAATTCAGACATATGACCAAATTGGATAAGGGAGGATTAATAATCCTAATACATAGATGGGTGCGATAAGAAATTTTGAAAAGGATCAAGATAGAGGATTTTGGTATCTAGTGACCCTAGATGGATACATAGAATAATAGTAGTAGATGAAGCTACTTGTCACTCCAGTACAGAATGTTTCAGTGCATAGAGTACGAAAGATAGAGGGAGTATGATGCTCCGCTTTAGAGGGAGTGATTGCAGAAGATCCTGAGGTTTAACATGGTATGAAATGATGGACAGCTTACTGATGGCTCGAGAGAAAATCAGATTCCAACCTTTACTTCAAGGTTGAAGGTGGAATACCAATGATGCTCATGTTATATGTCGATGACTTGTTCCTGATAGAAAAGAGGAACTCATTAAAGTTGTAAGAAGGAGACTTGCTACTGATTTCGAGATAAAGGACTTGGATATGATGCACTATGTTCTAGGCATGGAGGTGTGGCAGAATGCAGATGGAATCTCCCTGGGACAAGGGAAATATACAGTAGAGCATCTAAACAGGTTCAAGATGATGGACTGCAAGGCCATGACCACACCTATGGCATTGAACCTGAAGCTATTGAGTGTTCTTCATCAGAGATGGTTGATTCCATGATGTATCGTCAGATGATTTGTTCCTTGATGTACCTAACAAATACGAGACCAAATATTTTCTTTGTTGTGAACACATTGAGACATGTTCACTTCATGGTTGCAAAGCATGCAGTGAGGTACCTGAAGGGTAGAATTGAGTATGGGCTCAAGTATGATACGAATCAAAAGATTAACCTGGAGGGTTATGTGGATTCGTATTGGGTAGAGAGTGCCATTTATAGGAAGAGCACTTTGAGGTGCTACTTCAATATGAGATCAATTTTGATCTCTTGGTTTGGCAGGATGGAGTCCTGTATGGCGCTGAGTACAACCGAGGAAAAAGATGTTTCCACTTTCTATTTTGGAGGTAGTATGTTTCTTTTGAAAACTACTATTTGATTTTATTGATCTGACTTCATTTTTTTGTATGATGTGGAGAGGAGCAGTGAAGCTCTAGTTTTTTATCCAGACCGAGATCTTTTGAAAGAGGGATTTCTAGCATAGCTGGTGAGATAGGTTGTATGAGCATAAATCTCGGCGAAGATCGTAGGTTGCTTAGACGTAAATGGTCCTGTAGGTTGTCCTCGGATGTAATCAGTCCTGGCGAAGATCACAGGTTATCCTTGGACTTAATTAGCCCTGATGTGATTCTATGCCTAAAATGGATAGAGTGAAGTTTGAATACTTTAGGGAGAATCTTGGTGTTCTCTAGATCGAGGTTCCTTCCAAGGGGAAGTGATGATTTCGTGTGCCTTTATGACATGGTGACAAGATTGGTTCCTTCCATGGTCAGATTTAAGTGATGTTCCTTTCTGACATGGCGGCAGGATTAGTTCCTTCCATGGTCAAATATAAGTGTTGAATGCCATTCTTTGGGAGAATGGAGGCACATGTTCAGTTACCAGGAAATTGATTCAGTCTGGGACTAAATCTTAGCTTAGTGCTGAGAATCCATTCTCTGGGAGAATGGAGGCACGTGGTCGGTTACGAGGAAATTGATTCAGGTTGGGACTAAAGCTCAGCTTAATGTTGAGAAGCCATTCTCTAGGACAATGGAGGCACCTGGTCAGTTACTAGGAAATTGATTCAATCTGGGACTGAAGCTCAGCTTAGTGTTGAGAATCCATTCTCTGGGAGAATGGAGGCACCTAGTGAGTTACCAGGAAATTGATTCAGTCTAGGGCTGAAGCTTAGCTTAGTGCTGAGAAGCCATTATCTGGGAGAATGGAGGCACTTGTTCAGCTACCAGGAAATTGATTCAGTCTGGGATTGAAGCTCAGCTTAGTGCTAAGAAACCATTCTCTGGGAGAATGGAGGCACCTGGCCAGTTACCAGGAAATTGATTCAGTATGGGACTAAAGCTCAGCTTAGTGTTGAGAATACATTATCTAGGAGAATGGAGGCACCTGGTCAGTTACCAGGAAATTGATTCAGTTTGGGACTGAATCTCAGCTTAGTGCTGAGAAGACATTCTTTGGGAGAATGGAGGCACCTGGTCAGTTACCAGGAAATTGATTCAATTTGGGACTGAAGCTCAGCTTAGTGCTAAGAGGCGATTCTCTAGGAGAATGGAGGCACCTGGTCAGTTACCAGAAATTTGTTTCAGTCTGGGACTGACACTCAACCTAGAGCTGAGATCCATTCTTTGAGAATGAAAGAAGTAATTGCTAGGCAGGACATTCTGACATGGGTCTTGGATGTGTTCCTCTCATGGTCAGATATAAGTGTTGAAGAAGATAAATACCTACCTGGAGGCTAGGCCTACAACCATCCTGAAAAAGGGTTGGCTCTGTAGAACTTCATGTGATGAGAAGAATGAAGAGATAGCACCATTTGATTGAGATAGTGGAAGTAGTGACAATGATAATGATACAGTGATGATCTAGACTTGATGATGATCCAGTGATACTCTAGATCAAGTGATGATCCAGACTTGATGATGTTCCAGTGATGCTCCAGATCAAGTGATGATCCAAACTTGATGAAGATGACTTGACGATGAAGATGACTTGCAGATGAAGATGAATTGAAGATGAAGATGACTTGATGATGATCCAGATGATACAGAGAAGAATACTTGTGCTGATAAATTATGTCAAGAACATACCTTCCTAGTTAAGAGGGAGTGTTGATGTATTTGCAACTTCATAATGTATTCACTTGTATATCTTATGTATTGTACCCCAAATTTTATTCCGGGAAGTATCTATAATGTAATTGATCCATGTCATGCCTCGATGTTCCGATCAGGAGATTCAATAATGTAAACAAGTCATGTAAATTCATTGAGGTTAATCCTCCATTGTAAGTCAAGGAAATAGTCCCCACAATTGAGTTAAGGTTAACCCTCCTTATTGATCGGAGGGTAAAGTCCCCATAGTCGTGGGGCACTAGGGTTATTAGACTCTCCTAGAGAATTCAGCCCTCATAAGTAATTGTTAAGTGAGGCCGACTTGTTGGAGTGGACATAAAGTGAATGAAAGAATATAAATAGAGAGTGAGCCTCTCTATTTATCACACACACACACTCACTGGGGTGCATGAGTGAGAGAAGATAAGCTCTCTTAAGTGAGAGAGAGAGAGAGAACGACTGTTGGAGATCATCTTTTCTGTCTTTGGGTTTTACTGCTACCATTGGTGCTCATTCTATCTCTGAGGAAGTTGCGGGGTTTTCTCCTTTATGGTTTCCCCGAGGAAAATTCTTTGTGTCTCTTGTCTCTTGTGATTATTGTTGTGCATGTTATTCTCTCAGATAGGATCCTAAGATCATATTGCTTAAATGATAAAAGTCTAACACCTACACTGATCCCAAAATCATGGTTTGACATAAATCCACTAATTTGAAATATTTTGACATTATTGCCATAGGATTTTGCTACCACTAAGTTTAGTAAATAATATTGTAATTGCACCATATTCTAGTTGATTATACAACTCAGAAAATTGCTCCCACATTGTTGTAGCAAAACATTCATCTTGATCTATCAATCTTTATTGATTTAAAATACCTTGAATATGTTCTCCTTGTATCTCGGCCTCTTGACAAACATGGCTCTGCAAAATCTTACATTTATCTATAAATTCAACCTTTAAAGTCTATGAACATTGACAATTATTCCAATATTGACGATCTACCATAGACATGGCCTCCAACAATTCATGTCGAGAAAATAGTTCTCTTATCTCTGATGATAGTGATTTTTCAATTTCTATCAAGTTGCATATCACTAAAATTACAACATTGTGAAATTATTCTCTTGAAAGGGGGCACTCTTTGGGGCATCTTCCTATCTTATCATTATAATAAAAGGGAACCATATTCCCACGCACTACCATACATAGTATCCATTTTCCATCAAACTTTAAAAAAATCACCATTTTCTATATTGATTAACTTACTCCAATTTGTACATGCTAGACATGTAAAAGACTTTCCCATAATATACAAATTATCCAATGCAACGAATGTTAATTTTCTTTTTCTTGTGCATTCAATAATATACATTGTGTAACTCTGAGCCATCTTCACGAGGTTATTCATTTCATGAAGCATAGGAAGAATTCCATCCAATTTTAATAATGTATCTATATCGGTTAGTAGAAAGAGAAGCGTTTGATATTTTTCTACACATGAGCGATGTTCACACATCACCCCTAAGAAGGATGCCTATTCATCATATAGAATTTTATCTTGTCCCTTCAGTGCTATCCATCTTGTATCAACATATTTTAATAGCTTTTTCTATTTGTAACACTATCAAAAAAAAATTAAACGCTAAAAATCGTTTGGGACTCCAACAAAAGTATGCATGAACCTCACATACAAGATATTCAACCTTTGAACCCAATGATAAGTTTATCACTATTTTAATTGCAAGATTCATCCTGTGATGCATACAATGATTTCTATGCATATACAGTGAAGCTGGGAGTTACATTCTAACACAAAGGCTATTCCTTTTTCCTCGCATCATTGATGCTCCATCTGCTCCAACAAATACCATATTTTTTTCAATATTGGGATGATCCATACCACCAATTTCCTTCAAACTATCAATAACGAGTTCATAAACATTTTATGTTGTAGAAATTTTGGTCATTTTTTGAATTCCAAGTAGACAGGAATGCTTGATATGGTCATTGACCATACAAATGTTCATGTAAATCCATGAATTATTATCAATAGTCGTAATTTCATCCAAATATAATGACAAAAATGTAGTGTTTTCAATATTCTATTTCATATCGTCATTTTCTACTTGAGCTAGATATTTTCCCAATTCCCAACCACTCGATAAAGACCAATGAGAAGATGGAAAATTTGGCACTTGAATAATAGATATATATTTCATCATTTTTGGATAATATTTCATAGGACGACCATTGTATAGGACGTTAAATGAAATTCTTAATTGTATCGTCTTTGATAACAAATTTGTTTCCATCATCTTTCCAAATTGAAATGTGATGGTTCCTCCACTTTCCTCGAGTTTTCTCTTATTTATTTAGAATTTATCATATTCCTATTTATATTGTAGATATTTCCATCTGGTATTAGATTTATTCTCATCATTTGCAACTTTCTTATCATACACCTTTCCAACATGCTTCTCTATTGTGTCTAACTTCATCTCCAATTTCACTACCTTTCTAAGTTTCCAGCCACATGAAATTCATTTAACTTCTCGCGAAGTCTCATTCTCATTTGTTGTAGGTATTGGTTCAATAAATGGGTATATTCATACCCAATCAAATTTTATTTTTCTCCCTATGTACCATTTCCCTTTTTTCCTTTTCTGTGAATGCACTTTGTCACCTTACAAGGAAAAATATTCAACATTTGCACTACCAATTTCAGATGAAAATGCATTTGTCTCGCTTTGATCACTAGAGGAATGTATTCTACCATCCATTGTATGGGTTGCAAATGCATTCTCAAAAGTGTTGACATCTCTCTCACTGATACCTTTCTCAATAGAGCTTGAAGCATGAATAGGATGTGGATTAATGGATTGAGGCTTTTGAAAATATGATATTACATCCTTTTTTCTTGATGTTTTCTTTTTGTTTCCACAATCCATGTTTGAAATATTACTTAATATTCCAAATTGATATAGAAACTAGAAGCGGAGCCTGCATGAGAAAAATGATATAAAATTAGTACAATAGCACATTATCAATTTATATTGACCCGACTTACAAAGAGTGTTTACATTGGCTCTTTCAATGACTTTTACATGACCAAATACATCAATAACATTTTGTAACACCCTGGTTTTTACCCCGTTTGCATTAAAAATGTTTATGATGTATATATTGTAATCAATCGTGGTGTGGAGCTAAAGGCAAAAGCCCTGCCATCGATTTAATTGTTTTATGTTCCGACAATTAAAATCGTTGCCCATGGTATATCGTGCTATTTGAAACATATTAATTTTGGCATCATGTAAACATGCATTTTAATTAAAAGACCCACAACTAGCTATGTCAATGCAACCATAATGAAAAGGACATGATTCGCCTAAGGATAAGGAGGGGGAATTATTTAACCTTTAGGGCCAATAGGGAAAAGCCACATGTCAATAGGAGAACCCATCAATTAGTCAAGTACCAAATTAAATTCTCTGGAGTTAGTTGGGGGTATTTATTGCTTGGGAAAAATGTTTTGATGGGAAGTGGTGTGTGGCAAGACTATCTGTCCTTTCCCACACGTGCACTCCACCAGGAAGCTCATTCACCCTCATGCGGGTAGGAGGAAACCAGGACCGATTCTTCTATTTTCCCTCACGCATAGAGATGGGGCATTAGAGGAAATTTCAACTCAAAATGGGCCTTTTAACTTTTATTCAAATTCCATGTCATAATGTGTTAGCCAATGAAATTGCTTTAAATTTGAAATGCCGTATAGGTCTTAAACACTTTTTTAATATAAATTTGGGGATAGGTATCATAAAAAAACTACTTTTTTTGTTTGTATTTTTGACATATCGCCCTGTGTTTTTACTCAAATTTCGATTGGGAGAGCTCGTTGGATGCGGAATTTAATTCTGCATCCAACGAGTACCCACTCGGGATACTTTTGACGGACCCCGCTACCCCAAAAACAAGAAATACCTGAAAAAATGGAATGATGACATCATCATTTCATTTTTTCAAGTATTTCTTGTTTTTGGGGTAGCGGGGTCCATCAAAAGTATTCCAAGTGGGTTCTCGTTAGATGCGGAATTAAATTCCACATCCAACGAGCTCTCACGATCGAAATTTGAGTAAAAATACAAGGATATATGTCAAAAATACAAATAAAAAAGTAGTTTTTTTCTTTTCTTCCTCCAAAATTAATAAATATTATTTTATTATTTTAACTATTACTTTATGAATTCATTTTAGGAGGCCCATTTTGAGTTGAAATTTCCTCTAATGGGCCATTTTTTGGACCTTCACGATTCTCCTGTGTGTGGTATTCACAATTTTGGGATTGTCTGTGTATATTTTCCTCACGTAGAGAACTGGGAGAGTTTCCTTACGTTCATGATTTGGCTATGGGTAAATTTCATTTTTGGGGATTTTAATATATGTGTGTTTTTACCTCACGTGGACAATCGTTCTTCACTCTCATCAGTTTGAGAATTTCATTTTGGGTGATGATTTGTGATTGGGTTTCTTCCCCAACATTTTTTTTTTGCATTTCTCCATTGTTTTCCAAGCCGAGGAATCACTGTTGGTTTCCCCACGATTTTGGGTTGTTGTGAGTTTTTGTTTGAGTCATTTTGGCCATGATAGGGCCAAGAATGACTCAGGAATCAAATTGCTCGATCTGAGCTGTGTAGTACCCAAGTTTCCATTCTGGTTTTATTCTGTGATGTTTTCCCTTAGACTCTAGATATGTGAATTGTTATGCTGGTTGTTTTGTTGTGTGTGCACAGGATTTGGTCTTTGGACTGTGTAGGAGTGGAAATTAGTCTTCTTGACAATCCTAGTGTTTTGTAGGAGCCTCATACACAGAACTAGAGGGACGGATCTCTTCTATACACCCCCTGAATAGCGCTGGAAGGGAATTCATGGCTTGAGAGACTATGCAGCAGAGAAGGGAATGATTCCTTGTGTTGGGTGTGTGTGGATGTCTTAGGATTCAAGCTAGTTATGGTGTAGGCATCCTTAGATCTTCCGTGAGCCCACTAGCTTAGCAAACAATGCTTCCATTTTTTGATAACTTGATAAACCCAACTTGTTGGCTTGGTTATGTTTTGTTGTGTACTCTTCGCCTTATAAACCAAACTGTGTTGGCTTGGCTGAGTCTTGACATATCTTTGGTTATGTGTGAGCCTTCTTAGTTTCCTTTTCCTTAGGGAAATCATGCCCAGCTCGGGGGTGGCGGTGTTGCTGAGAGATTAAGGAGCACACTGGCCTATGGTTGGGTGGAACATTGCAGAAAAATAGCTAGTTGCGGGAAGCTTCATTCGAAGATAAGTATTCCTATGTAATCACCCATGCAACTGTATTGTTTATATGAATTACGATGAACATGTTAAAATGTGTTGAATGCTTGAATTAAATGTAATTGCTTCCGTTGAATGTTAATTCTTTATGCATCTGTGTATCTTGGTTCAATTCATTTTATTTTATGTTTTATGGGGCTAAATGCCCGGGTAGACAGTGTTATGGTAGCATCCTCTTCGCCGGTTGGAGGGTCGGCAACGTTACAATCCCTCAAAGGAGGTATAAAAATAATACAATAAAAATATAATAAGAATATATTAAGAAGTTACAATTTTCAACATACTTTAGACATGAAAAACAAATAAAAAACCCTAAAAGTGAAGACTCAAACCCTAACCCTAAAACTAAGATTAAAAACTTATAAGTTTAACATTGAAACCCTATCCCTAAATTGATGAATGGTAATATAAATTTCGATGTCTCCTAAATTTGTATACACATTTAAGATAAATGGAACAGTAAATTCCTACAAAATAGTAGGAGGTTAAGTTCATATCCATGTCATAGGAATGTAGTGAAAGAATTTGCTTGGTTGTACTTGACGTAGATTAGCCTCCTCTCAAGGAAAAAACCCAAAGTAAACATTATGTATTTTTTTCATCTCTTGCTTCCTTTATGTATTGTCTTTTTTTTCTACAGAGCATAAGGCCACATAGCATACTAAAAAAAGATCAAACAAAATAATGCAGTTTTTGTTCCAAGCATCTCACAGGTCCCTAAAACACATGATTGAAGTCTCTCTAGCCCTTATAAGTCTATTTAAAAAACATGGTTCAACAGAGAAAGGTACACCACAGTCACAGTCCAACAAGAAGGTCAAGAATGAGTCAAGAAGGCCAAGACCCAGCAAAATAAGGCATGTACCTAAAAAAAATCACATTTATCATAATATATTGAACTTGTTAAAAGGCCTACTCTATATAGAAAACCTTGTGATCTTGTAGTTTGCTTTTCACATGTATGTATTGAACTAAGGAGAACCTCTCCTAACTGGAGTACAACTAAATCCTAAGTATCTCTTGTAGTAAGGAATAATATGAATTTAAAACATAAAAATGAAAACACAAGTTACTCAAACTACAAACAAAAACTAAAATGCTAGCAACATAATTCCTACCAAACATATTTAATCTTCTTAAATCCTTCACTGGTTTGAGTCGGTGTTTTAGGAATACAATCATCTTCTTCAAGGTGTTGAAAAGTATGGGATTCATCTTTTCCTGCAATGGCATCAAGAATCCAAACTAAATATAATATTTTTCATCCCTTTTCACAAATTGCTTCCAAGGAATTCACAAAATGTATCCATGTATCCACCATGTTGAGCAGGTGTTGTCATTGATGTGAATCGGGGTCATCATTGTTGGCTGAAATGATGAGGTTATTTTTGAGGTCATCTTCACAACGTGTCACAATTAAATTTCCATATAGTTGTATATAAATTTGTAGCTCAAATCCCCCTTACCCAAATCATTGCATTGCTCCTCTAGTAGATAAATTGTTTGACCAAGGCCAATTGTTACCCTAAGTTTCTAAAAAATTGTACAAAGTGGAATTTGTCTTTGTTTAGATTTAGAAAATATAATGAACTTGGCATGGATTTATAGTCTCTTTGTGTTGAGTGTGGTACTTCTATGCAGTAGAATATTTCTTACTATTACAGTTATGTGAGCAGTAAAATGAGCATGATGTTGATGGAGGTAAAAATATCCATTCAAGGAGCCACTACCCACTTCAATAATTCCAATTACATTGATGGTAAGTAGTGTGGTACCAACAGTGTTCTACTCTATGTAGATAGTTCGTATTCCTTTTATTGTAGTTGAGGAAAACAAATTGTTATGAGCTCCCTAAACTTCATTATGTCATCTCCCTTCAACATAATAATTATTTCCTAATTATTGAGGATCATCCTATAAGCCAATATTCTAGCATGAAGAAGCTATACATATTATATCATGTTTTCCAAATTAAATGTATAGAAATTTACAGTTTAGATTTAACCATTTTTTGCATCTTTAACTTGCTTCACTCTTTTGTTTTGTTCTCTCCTTCAAACTATAATCAGTCTGCCAACTAAGAAATCCAGGTTGAACAAAATTACAGATTCTTGTCAAGAATATAACAAAACATCTAACCGATATGAGTCATCACATAATATGTATAGCCTCTTCATGCGAGAGTATCGGCTTATAGTAATTTACAATTCATATTTAATCATTTTTTGCATTTTTAACTTGCTTCACTCTTTTGTTTTGTTCTTTGGAAATTGGCATGTGATTGAGATTCAATATTGGATTCTTTATATCTTCTCAATCTTTTTTATTGCACATAAACAGAAACAAAAATTTCATCATTTATCATCCTAATTTACCCTCTAGACAGTTGAATGATTTTCTTATCTCTCCTTCAAAATCAAATCAGACTTGCAACTAATAAATCTAGGTTGAACAAGATTTCATATTCTTTCCAAGAACATAACACAACATCTATTCCATGTGAGTCATCCAACTTTGATGATCACATGTATCGTAGGCCTTATCACTTACCTACAGACGTAAGGGTTGAAGGTAATTTTATGACCTTTGAAACCTCTTACTCTTTTCCAATCTGTACCCTTTAATATGGTTTTCCATGCTCTAATTGGTAAAGTTTTGGTTAGGTTCACAGTTCGGGTTTGATATAAAGAAAGATTGAAATTTTTATACTTTCATGCATGAGACATAACTAAAGAAAAGTTAGATTTAAAACGGTACTGCTGTAATAAATTTAAAACATAATTTTCATCTCTTTCAACTTTAATACTCCAATCATCCAATGGTCACTATGTTAAATTTGGTCATTGATATGATTTACCAATTGCAATAAATAGTAACAATCAATGTACATGAAATAAAGCAGTAATAGCAGGACTAAAGAATGGTAGCAATGCTGGTCATAGTCTACATGGGTGATTTTAGTGGAGAAATTTATCCCATGGGTGAAATTAGAGGGGTTTCAAATTTTCTTTGGGTGACTTTTTTATATAAAAGAAGTTTTTAGGGTCAATATTAAATAACCCATTATTTATTTTTCTAAAAAATATTCAAAACATAGTTAGCCCAACAAAATAGGGTTGGAACTTAGAAATAATTGGAAAAACAATTTTCACCCATTGAAATTTACCTTGGATTTGACATTCTCCCTCGATTTCCAGGATCCTAGAAGAGAGGTATAAGTGAAATAGCTTGAGTAGAGTATTAAAAACTAGGTTAAAAAACCATCTGCAAAAAGACATCAAAGGAGTGTTAAACAGCCTAGTTAGATTTCTAGATAAGGCATCCTCAATACCATTGGTGTAAATAGCATATTTTTCATAATTTATAACCATACCTATAGAAGAGGAAAATAGATCTAACAAATCTTAAAAAAATTGAAATTCTCTTACCGTACCCTTCCCAGACAATAGTGTGTCATCTACAAGGAGTAGGTGAGTGATATAAATATT
This sequence comes from Pseudotsuga menziesii, assembly GCA_001517045.1. NCBI lineage: Eukaryota > Viridiplantae > Streptophyta > Pinopsida > Pinales > Pinaceae > Pseudotsuga > Pseudotsuga menziesii. Next base: position 1,097,894 of record LPNX010991900.1, read on the forward strand.
CCTAACAATAGTGACACCTTATATAGAGTGGTGAGGCAGTTCATACTTAACAGTTATGCTAAGACCCTAAATAATAAGCAGGAATGAATAAGAAGATAGGGAGAAACCCTATAATCCACTAGAGGCATGAAAAAAGGAGATGCAAACCTGTTGACTAGGATTGAATAACTAGCATAGGTTACACAACTCAAAATCCATTTTACTAAGTTGAAAGAGAAACCCAAAAGCAATAGCAGGAGCCAAATAAAGAACCACAAGACTTTGTAAAAATCCTTCAAAAGATCATTTTTCAGAGTAAAAGAAGGAAGGGTAGACATCTTCATATAGTGTATAGTTTTTTGAGTAAACCCTATAGCTTCATGAATTTATCTACCTTCCAAGAAAGAAAATTGATATGGAGAGATATACTAAGGAACGAAATGTTTGAGCCTTGTTTCCATAATTTTGGGTACAATATTATAAGCACAATTGTAGAGTTCCATGGGATTGAAATAATCTAGAGACCTCATATTATATTTCTTTGGAATTAAAGCTAAAAAGGTGGAGTTAAGTCATCTTGAAATGTTACCTTATAACCTTTTTTCCTCCACCATTCTTAGTGTATCTTCCTCCACTAATTCAAAATTTCCAAGAATAATTCTATGGGATACCCATGTGACCCAAATCTTATATCCTTCTAAACATATTGCATGACTCTCTTAAATTAATCATTGTATATTTCTTGGTTAAAAACATGTTTTCCAGTTTCCTTAATAATTATTAGAAAAAGGAAATTACCTTAAGCATTTTTTGCACATCAATCCTATTTGACCCTTTCAAAATAGAAGAAAAGTGTTGTACACTTAGGCTGGATAAAATTTGAAAACCATGCACTATAGTGTTGGACATTGGGTTCAATGCTTCCCGTGAGTTTCGTGACATGGAATAATCGCCTCCCAAGATCCTAACTCTAGCGATTGTGGTATAGATTAACACCTATAGGTTTTGGTCTAATGGAAATCGTAAGTCTAACCATTAGTATCAGAGCAATAGTTCAAGGGTTAGAAACTCACCCAGCTCGTGTTGGGGGGGATATTTTTGGACATTAGGTTCAACGCTCCCCTTGAGTTTTGTTACATGGACTAACAGCCTCCCAAGATCCTAACTCTGGAGATTATGGTGGAGATTAACGCATGTAGGTTTTGTTCTAATGGAAATTGTAAGTCCAACATGTATATCCACTTGAATCTTTCAACTCCCACATATAATTGATACTTTTACCAAAACGTCCAATGTCCACCAAATCCAAATCCTTGAATTTATCGAGAAAGAACCCAACCAATTGGTCCACTTGAGTTTATGGATCCCAAGTATCTCCACTATTTGTATTGAGGTTTATATCACCTCTCATGACCATATTTTTTGGTTCAACACATGATTTCTCTAGGAGGGAGATCCAGATTTCCTCATGGACCTCATAGGGACCATATACATTTAAAATATACCAATATTAAAACCTTATTGAGAATGTGAAAAATGGTAAATATTCCTAAAAAATACCATACGAGTTTATAAGAGAGATCGAAGAGTTATATCATGTAACAAGATTTCCATAGAAACCATTTGCATCCAATGCAAAAAAACCCCCAATTTGCAATTTTTTTTTAAATTGAGACAAGTTCATCCCCAACCCCCATTGTCTCTTGTATAAAAAACAAATAAATATTGTTAGAGTTCAACAAGTGTTTGAGGGACATTTATTTGGCTCATCCCATAAATCCTCTAGAATTTAAATAAATGAGTTTCATTATTCAACCTTGTGAGGAGTGTCAATGATTTAATTACCCGAGGGAGAAGACTTTGTATTCCTTGATTAACTTAACTAATTGCATGACATTGTGCATGCTTCAATTCTGAGTTACAAGAGAGTTATGGACTAGGCCCTATTACAGGAGTAGAAAAAACCCAAGACATCAAATAAAAGCAATAGTAACCCTAGCTCGTTAAGAAAAATTCTAACGCTAACAAATTTTCATATCTGAACTTCTCACATGTCAAGATGCACACAAAGAAGGAAGTTTGAAATTAATTTAAAATCTTGACAAGCCTTCTACATGTCAGAATAATCAACCCATAGTTACCTACCTTAGACATTAATTTAATTATTTTTGTCGTATTACCTAGTTTCCTAGATTCCATTCTATGCTAGTTGCCTTCTACAAGTCCTAGAAGTCAACACATGCTAAAAATAAGTCATGGAGCACTTGGGAAACATCCTAGAAACCCAATTTAGCATGTCTTATTTATTCTAGATCCTCCAAAGCGCATATCTGCTTTTTCTGAAAAGCTGCCTTGTTTTATTCTGATTTAAGGCAAAAGGAAAAGCTAGACTAGGTGTAGTTGACTTGTTTTCGCCCACATCATCCTCCCTCCTTTTAGCCAAATAAAAGCATGTATGAGTTGTCTTTCCATCCCTCTTTAGATTTCCCACTTTACTTATAAAATTTGTGAGCATCTTCATATATTTGGAAACTGCTTTATGCACCTATGGGGGATTTGACTAGATTTAGTAAGCCTACTTTTTGACTATTTCGAAGCGCATATTTATGCATTCAATTTTCTCATGTAATGATATATTGCAGAATCCTATTACTTCACATGTTTGGCTATTGTACACTTATTTAATACAGATTAGTGTTATGCTCCAATTTCAGTCTCCTTTGGTGTGAATTTTGCATGTTTGATTAACAATTTTGTGAGTGTATTTGTTCTATCTCTTGGGTTAAATTTCCACATGGTATCAGAGCCTTTGCAGATCAATTTCTCTCCTTCCTTATTTCTATTTCAGGTTTGACATCTTGATTAGTAGTGCATTCTGCTGACTGGAGGGCACAGTTTCTGAGCTATGGACCAATCTCATAAGATCGTCTTGACTCCATTCAATTTATTTGAGTGGAAAGCTGAGATGGAGATATTGTTGAGAGAGAAAGGTCTCTACAGGGTGACTATGGAAACTGAGGCAGAGCCCAATGTAGCTGCAGAGAAAATTAAATGGCACAACAAGTGGGATGAGGCCTATGGTCTTTTGTGTCTAAGCATTTCAAGAGACCTCCTCTTCCATCTTGATGGATTTCCATCACCTAATTAAGTGTGGGAGGAGCTAGAATATATTTTTGGAAAGATATATGAGATGAGAGGACATCAAATTGAGAATGAGCTCATATCCTTGAGTCCCAGTAGCTTTGAATCATTGCAACTCTACTTTTCCAAGTTTAAGTCCCTCGTTTTGCAGTTGAAATAGTGTGGGATCGAAAAGAAGGAAGAGTAACTAGTTTTGGCCATACTCTCTAAGCTTGGTCCTAACTATTCAGTGTTTCTTTTCACCTTCCATGCCACCAAGTTGACAGCTCGAGCCTGGAAAATGCCTAAGCTTGCAGAGTTCATGGAATCCCTCACACAGGAGCAAGATAAGTTGGTGATGATGGGCACCATAAAACCTTCCAAAGACCAAGCTTTGGTTGTTGGAGATTCAAGGGTGGATTCAAAAATCAAGAAAAAATCTAAAAAGCCACCTGAGCAAAAGAGAGACAAGAACAAGTCTCAAGAGGAGCCCCAAGGTTCCAAGAAGAACTCCTAGAAGAAGAAGAACAAAGGAGAAATGAGCAAGTGCGCATACTACAGTAAGGGCTATCATCTTGAGAGCTCTTGTATGAAGAAGAAAATTGACATGTTGACCCAACTCCTGGAGATGAATAACATGTCCCTTCCTGATTTCTCAAAGAAGAGGGAAGGAGGATCAAATTCAGAGGACAGAGAGAGAGTACATGCCTTGGTTGCTGGCACATCAAGCTCACCTAGCTTCATCATAGAATATGGAGCTTCTAGACATATGGTTTTGACAAAAGAGACATTCTCCTCTCTTGACATGTCAAAAGGTTCACCAATAGTTTTGGGAAATGACTCTCTCACTGACAGTTTGGGGAAGGGAAGGATTGATTTTGACCATGGTAAGTTCAATAAGTTGTTGTATGTTCCAGGTCTTGCCTCTAATCTCTTTTCAGTGTATCAGATGACTCATACTGGGTCTCCAAAGAAGGTCATATTCTCCCCTAATGATGTTGAAATCGCTGAGATTTCGAATGGTAAAGTCATAGCAAAAGGTGTTGTGGATCACATTTCGAAGGTATATACGTTTTCCCATTTTCTACCCTATTCAAACCCCTCTGCTCTTCTGATTCATGCTAATGAAGAAAGAAATCTTTGGCATGAAATATTTGGTCATCTTAACTACAAGTATCTTTCTGATTTGAGTGAAAAATATATGGTCATAGGGTTACCAAAGATCAAGTTTTCTAAGGGATTCTCTCAAGGTTGTATCCTAGGAAAACATCTAGAGCACAAGTATGAGAAAGCTAGTCATGAGAGAACCCCTGCACCTCTTGAGCTGATCCACAGTGACATTGCTGGTCCATTCCCTCATATGTCCATGATTCAATCCAAATATGCACTGACCTTTATAGATGAATTTTCCAGGTATTGTTGGGTTCACTTCCTAAAGCATAAGTCTGAATTTTTTGACCTCTTCAGTCTTTAGAGCCTTGGTTGAAAACCAGTCTGGGAGGAAACTCAATATCCTCAGATATGAAAATGGTGGTGATTATGTCAATTTTGAGTTCATTCAGTATTGCAAAGATGCAGGTATTCATATGCAACACTCAATCCCTTACACACCACAGCAAAATCGTGTTGTTGAGAGAAAGAACAGATCACTGAAGGAGATGGAAACCTGCATGATGGAGGCTAAGACTTTTCCACCAAAGTTTTGGGTCGAGGATATAAACTATAAATCCTACATCCAGAATAGGTTGCCTCATAATAACATTGATGGTATGACTTCTTTCGAAGCTTGGAGTGGGCACAAGCCATATCTGACCCATTTCAGGATTCTTGGCTCAAAGGCTTGGGCTAGAATTCCAACTGAAAAGAGGAAGGCTTTGCAGCCCCAAAGCCAAGAGTTCCTATTTTTTGGGTATTCTGAATATTCAAAAGGGTACAATTTGATAAAATTTATCACTAACAAATATTTCATTGAAATAAGTGTTCAGTTCCAAGAAGAGCCTTTAGTAGCAGTTGAAGTTGGAGAGTCTTCTTCACCACCAGATCCATTGAT
>LPNX010991900.1:1104171-1118797 GCA_001517045.1 Pseudotsuga menziesii
TGCACACACTCAACCTGATCTATATTATGCAGTTAGTGTGGCTTTGAGATACATGGATCAGCCTCATGAGATCCAATGGAGAGAAACCAAAAGGATCCTAAAATTTGTTCAAGGAACAAGAACTCATGGGATCTTCTACAAAGCAAAATTTGATCTTGATATGATTGGGTTTACTGACAGTGATTGGGCAGGTGACAACATAGATTGAAAGTCTACATCAGGATATGTGTTCATGCTTGCAGAAGGACCAATTAGCTGGTCAAGAAAGAAGCATAGTGCCATAGAACTCTCATTTATAGAAGCAGAGTATAGAGGAGTTGTAAATGCAGCAACTCAATGTTTGTGGTTGCAGGGGATACTTGGAGAATGTGGTTTCGAATAAGAGTTTTCAACTATTATGAACTGTGATAATCAGAGCACCATTCGAATATACAATGAACCAGTTCATAGACAGCGAACCAAGCACATTGAGATTCATATGCACTGCATCAGACAGCTTGTGCATGATGGCACCATTGATCTACTCTTTTGTGCATCTTAAGAACAAGTAGCAGACATCTTCACCAAAGTTTTTTCTGAGAAGACCTTCAGTAATCTCAAATCATTGCTGGGGATTGTTGATCATGCTATGAAGCATGATAATTGACAAGATTTCCAAAATTTTGTTTTTCCTGTCCATGTTTAAGGGAGGATTTTCCAACTGGGTTTTTTCCTCTTTCCTTGGTTGTATGGACAACCAATATGTAAAGGGTGACTAAGCCTTGTTGCTAGGCCCTATATTTTTCTGATATTTACTCATAAATTCAGGCTTAAGTGGGGGTGTTAGAATAATCAATTCATACTTACCTACCTTAGACAATAATTTAATTATTTTTGTCTTATTACCTAGTTTCCTAGATTCCATTCTATGCTAGTTGCCTTCTACAAGTCCTAGAAGTCAACACATGCTAAAACTGAGTCAAGGAGTGCTTGGGAAACATCTTGGAAACCCAATTTAGCATGTATGCTTTATTCCAGATCCTCCAAAGCGCATATTTTCTTTTTCTGAAAAGTTGCCTTGTTTTATTCTGATTTAAGGCAAAAGGAAAAGCTAGACTAGGTGTAGCTGACTTGTTTTTTCCCACATCATCCTCCCTCCTTTTATCCAAATAAAAGCATGTATGATTTTTATTTCCATCCCTCTTTAGCTTTCCCACTGGACTTAGCAAATTCGTGAGCATCTTCACAGATTTGGAAACTGGTTTATGCACCTATGGGGGATTTGACTAGATTTAGTAAGCTTACTTTTTGACTATTTCAAATGGCATATTTATGCATTCATTAGAGTAAATTTCAACTCAAAATGGGCCTCCTAAAAAAATTAATAAAATAATATTTATTAATTTTGGAGGAAGAAAAGAAAAAAACTACTTTTTTGTTTGTATTTTCGACATATCTCCCCATGTTTTTACTCAAATTTCAATCGGGAGAGCTCATTGGATGTGGAATTAAATTATGCATCCAACGAATACTCACTTGGAATAATTTTGACGAACCCCGCTACCATAAAAACAATAAATACCTGAAAAAAGTAGTTTTTTAATGATACCTATCCCAAAATTTATATTAAAAAAGTGTTTAATACCTATACAGTATTTCAAATTTAAATAAATTTCATTGGCTAACACATGATGACATGGAATTTGAATTAGAGTTAAAAGGCCCATTTTGAGTTGAAATTTCCTCTAATGCGATTCTCTCATGTAATGATATATTTCAGCAGCCTATTACTTCACTAGGTTGGCTATTGTACACTTATTGAATACAAATTAGTGTTATGCTCCAATTTTAGTCTCCTTTGGTGTGAATTTTGCATGTTTGATTAGCAATTTTGTGAGTGTAATTGTTCTATCTCTTGGATTCAATTTCCACATTAGAAGGGTCACTTAGACACTCCTATGTTTTGGGATAGTTATGGTATTGCTCTTAATGTAGTTGAGGCAAACAAAATGTTATGATCTCCCTAAACTTCATTGTGTCATCTATCTTTGACATAATAATTATATCCTAATTATTCAAGATCATCCTATAAGAAAATATTCTCGCATGAAGGCTATACATATTACATGATGTTTTCCAAATTAACTGTATATAAATTTACAGTTCAGATTTAATCATTTTTTGCATCTTAAACTTGCTTCACTCTTTCGTTTTGTTCTCTCCTTCAAACTATAATAAGTTTGTCAACTAAGAAATACAGGTTCAAGATTGCAAATTCTTGTCAAGAATATAATACAACATCTAACCCATTAGATTCATCATGTAATATGTATAGCCTCTTCATGCGATAATATTGGCTTATATAAATTTAGAGTTTAGATTTAACCATTTTTTGCATCTTAAACTTGCTTCACTCTTTTTTTTCTTTGTAAATTGGCATGTGATTGAGAGTCGAATTGGCTTCTTTATAACTGCTTAATATTTTTTCTTTGCACATAAACAAAAAACAAGTTTCATTGTTTTATCATCCCAATTTACCCTCCACGCGGTTGAATGAGTTTCTTATCTCTCCTTAAACTCTAATCAGTATTCCAACTAAGAAAGCCAGGTTGAACAAGATTGCAGATTCTTGTCAAGAACATAGAACAACATCTAACCCATCTGAGTCATCCAAATTTGATGATAACATGGATCTTAGGCCATATCGCTTACCTATAGACCTAAGGGTTGAAAGTAATTCTCTGATCTTTGAAACCTCTTACTCGTTTCCAGTCTGTACCCCTTATTATGGTTTTCCAAGCTCTAATTGGTAAAGTTTTGGTTAGGTTAACCATTCGGGTTTGATGTAAAGAAAAATGATTTTTTTATATACTTTCATGCATGAGACAGAACTAAAGAAAAACTATATTTAAAAATGTACACTTTCCACTTCCACAACACAGAGGCACATGTGAGTCCCCTTAGCAGGAGAGTTATGGCCTATCTTGGGAGCATCAAAATGGTCACATATGAGACCAATATAGAATAGAGAGCTCACAACTTTCTAGAACCAGTAGTAGGATATTTATGGCCTATGGCCTAGGCCCTATTCATGAGCAACAAAAACCTAAGAAATCAACTAAAATCTGCAGTAACCCTATATCATTAAGAAAAATTATAACACAGACAAATATTCAGATTTGAACTTCTCTCATGTCAATATGCACACAAAGAATAAAGTTTGAACTTAATTTGTACACTCCTAGGTTTTGGGATAGTTATGGTATTCCTCTTAAACTAGTTAACTAAAACAAACTGATATGAGCTCCCTAAACTTCATTGTCATCTCCCTTTGAAATAATAATTATTTCCTAATTATTGAGGATATTCCTATAATCCAATCTTCTCACATGAAGAGGATGTACATATTACATGATGGTTTCCAACTTAAGTGTGTATAAATTTATAGTTCAGATTTAACCATTTTTTGCATCTAAAACTTGCTTCACTCTTTTGTTTTTTTCTCTCCTTCAAATTATAATAATTCTACCAACTAAGAAATCCAGGTTGAACAATACTGCAGATTATTTTCAAGAACATAACACAACATCTCACCAATCTGATCCATCACATAATATGTATAGCCTCTTCATGCAAGAAGATTGGATTATAGAATTTTACAATTCATATTTAACCATTTTTCCCTCTTAAACTTGCTTCACTATTTTCTTTTGTTCTTTGGAAATTGACATGTGATTAAGAGTCCAAATTGGATATTTTATATATGCTCAATCTTTTTTCTTTGCACATAGGCAGAAAAAACAAGTTTCATCATTTATCATCCCAACTTACCCTCTAGACAGTTGAATGAGTTTCTTATCTCTCCTTCAAACTCTAATTAGTCGTCCAAATAAGAAAGGCAGGCTGAATAAGATTGCAGATTCTTGTTAACAACATAACACAACATCTAACCCATATGAGTCAAAACCCATCTAACCTAGGTCCAAAACCTCCAAGGTAAGCTCCCAAGTCTGAGGACCTTGGATTATCATTATCTTATTACTAAAATTAGTGGGAAAGAAAGAGAAACAATTTGCCAATAAATTCAAGCAACACATTATTTATAACTTTGATGATCACATGGATCTTAGGCCATATCACTTGCCTACAAAACTAAGGGTTGAAGGTAATTTTATGAACTTTGGAACCTCTTACTCTTTTCCAATCCATACCCCTTACTATGGTTTTCTAGGATCTAATTGGTAAATTTTTTGGTTAGTTTCACCGTTCCGGTTTGATATAAAGAAAAATCATTTTTTTATACTTTCATGCATGATACAAAACTAAAGAAAAGATATATTTAAAACTATACACTTGGCACTTCCACAATGCAGAGTAACATGAGTCCCCTAAGCAAGATAGTTATGGACTATCACAGGAGCATCAAAATGGTTATTGATAAGCCCAATTAAGCATAGAGAGGTCACGACCTGCTAGGACAAACAACAGGATATTTATGGCCTAGGCCCTATACCAAGAGAAAAAAAACCCAAGACATCAACTAAAATCATTAGTAACCCTAGCTCGTTAAGAAAAAATCAAACACAGAAAAATATTCAGATCTTAACTTCTCTCATGTCAAGATGCACACAAAGAATGAATTTTGAACTTAATTTATAATCTTGGCAAGCCTTCCAGAAGGGTCACTTAGACACTCCTCGATTTTGGGATAGTTATGGTATTCCTCTTAATGTAGTTGATGTTAATATTTCAATGGTTATACAAGATATAAAAACATTTAGCATCATAAAATAATAACCATATACAAAAGGATCACTGAAATAAATACAACCACAACCACACAAAAGAACACAAAGATTTATCCTGGTACACCCTCATGGGGAATAAAAACCAGAAAAACTTCCTGGATATATATTTCAGCCAAGTATAGTGTAAGACCCAAAGCATAAGACATATGAGACCCTAAGAATAATACTGGACTGCTTCCTCTCTCCCAGATGGACTTCTCTTTCTCTCTCTGGTGCAACTGCTTGAGTGTTCTACTTGTCCAAATGAGGGAGGCACCTCTCTTATTTATATTGATCAGTTGAGAGGCCTAATAACCCAACTGGGTCAACTTATCCTTGCTTCCAGGGCCAACTTTCCTTGGAAGACTTAAAAATACATTTTAATAATACTTTTGTGGGTACTACTGACTCTGTTTACAACAAAGGTTTTACCTCGAGACTTTACATGACCAAATACATCAATGAAATCCTAAATCGGAGGAACGACATCTCCGAAAGGTTTAATAATAATAATAATAATACACAACAGAATATCTTCTGCAATTACATTTCTTTAACACTCTGTATTAACAAGGAAGGTATTCTATAACACAACAATACATCTATACAACTAACTAGTTAGTATATATGTCATAGGAATTTTTCACAACTACATCAACATTATCATCATCAATGGAATATCATCATTACAGAGCATCACATCTCAGTTATCGTGTCGCGAACACATTCGTAAGACCATCATATATCGACAGATCATAACCAACATCGCATATCGTCGTATCATCATAAGAATCACATCACATCTCATTGCATAGTCACGGACATCACATCTCATCGCATCATCACAATTATCACGAGCATCACATCTCGGTGTATCATCTCGTTGTATCACATCTCATCATAGTTATCATTATATTAACATCACCTGCAATAAACACAACATCAAAAATTAATGCGAAATCACCCACAACATCAAAATATGTTGGATTCTTCGCAAATGAATGCAGGACCACAACGTTTGCAAATTAATGCAGGACCACAACGCTAGCAGATGAATGCAGGACCACAACATCTACAAATGAATGCCAGACTAAAAAATACGCAAATGAATGCTCGACCACAACGTTTGTAAATGAATTCCGGGACACAACATCTTAAAATTAATGTTGGACAACAACTTCTGCAAATGAATGCGATACCACAACGTCTACAAATGAATTTTATACCACAACATTTGAAAATGAATGCCATAACACAATGTACTTAAATGAATGTCAGACCACAACATATGCAAATGAATTCCATACCACAATGTTCGCAAATGAATTCTGAACCACAATGTTTGCAAATGAATTCCAGACCACACCATCCTCAAATGAATGTCGGACCACAATGTCTGCAAATGAATGCCAAGACACAACTCCTTGGGATATTCCTATTTGAATATACAACCAACCTTCTCGATATATTCCTTGTGAGGATTCCACCAACCATGTTAGTATCTACCCTTAGTGATAGGAATAATCATACTGGTATCCATGCTTAGTGATGTCACCAACCATATTGGGATATACCCATGAAGATATGATCAAGCTCTCTATACAGTGACCAAATAATTGGGCTCATTATTCTTTTCTTATACATCCACAACTTGTTCTTCTGTAGGAACATACTGGAGCTTCACGGCTCCTCTCTGCACCATATCCCAGAATTTATGAAACACTAGATTCTCTACAACTTTGGTTTTCAAAATAAATATCAGTTGCATATATCTCGACATCAAAAAATCCTTCCATATTGCTTCGCTACAGGCTAAATCATGTTGCAATGTACTCATCCTTGGTTGTACTGAGGGTAATACTGGCTTTCTTTCTGGTAGGCCATGATATCACACCTAATACCAAAGTGAAACATCGTCCCAAGGTGCTCTTTCTATAACTTCCTCTTTGCATCTACACTAAGTTCATCCTGTCAGGTCATCGACATATCTCAGTCTTCTACATTCAACCTTAAAGTAAAGGTTGGAACCCACTTTACCCTTGGTAAATCCTAATTCCATCAAGAATATTTCCATCCTGTCGTACCATGTCGAACTCAGAGATATTGTACAGTCACTCCCTTTGAAGTGGAGCATTATTATCCCTCTGCATTTTGTACTCTATGTATTGAAACACGTTGTACTGAAGTGATAGGTAGCATCCTCTATTACTAATATTCTATGTATCCATCTCATGTCACTGGATACCAAGATCCTTTATCTTGAACTTTGTGGACAAGTTCCTTTTGCACCTATCTGTTAGCTTGTTGTCCTCTATAGGCTTCCATCTTCAACCTTGTAGAAAAGGTTAATATCTTCATCACTCTAGGTGATATTCAAGATCCTCATGTAACTAGATGTACTTATCCATGGTTTCCTTCTGATCCCGTACAAATACTTTTTTGCACATGTGGTTCTCTGCTCAATATACACTTCTAATTTACTAGATAAATGTATTTGACCAATGGATTATGTCATGCCATAGTGTACTCCCTATTTTTGAGAGAAACCACGACCTTGCTTTGTATCCCTTGATGTCTCCATCTATTACATACTTGATCTTGTAGATCCACATGGAAGACACTACAGGCTTACCTTTAGGTCTCGAAGCCACGTCCTAGACATCATTCCCCATTATCAACTGGTACCATTTCTCCTTAGCTACTTCTTCATAGCTAGAATAATATGCATCAATGATGTCACTCAACAATTCCACATAACTAGAGTGTATTGAGGCCTCTTAATTTTGTTGGAAGTCTTGACCCAATTTTCTTCATCTTGAATTATCTCTTGTTCCCAAAATAGTATTCACTTCTTGAGATGGATCTACTGCTCTCTTTAGTTCATATCATGATCCTTATATTATTCTGAAGATATTTCTTTCAATCTTTCTTTCGTTACGGTGTCTCTAACCCTGGTAGATTTAGGTTCATGTTCATGTATGTTTATTGGAGTGATTCCTCTAACTAAACTCATCATGTGTTGTTTGGAACAAGACTCATCCTTCTTTTCTTGTAGTTGATTTTTCACGATATTTACTACAAGTCAAATACAGTTGCATGGTTAGAAACATTTCATATTGAAAAATTCTTATGCATAAAGATATAATCATGAAACTATTTTATCCAATACAACATTGATCCATATCCTTTATACACACAAAGACTTTCTAGATGCCTTACACTTCTACCATAACATTGTTGAGATTGTGCACTAATCCCAATATGTCAGCAAATAGGTTTCATTATAGATAAGTAGCAATGGAATGTTGTATAGTAGAATATGCCACTTACCCATCACCTCCATATTAGTAGTATATTTTCCATTAATGCAAACATTCTATCATGCATAATACATTTCCTTGAACATAGATAGGTACACAACTAAACATTGTTATTTAAGTAAATAGGTATATAGGAGATGGAAATTTAAATACTTATCTTTGTTTATTTGGTAGAATCTTTCTTGATATTTATTTCCTTGCAAGAATAATTGGATCCTTCTACTTCATCATTTGATTCTGGGAACCTGTCTTTGTCTGTTTGCTGGGTGGACTGTCTTTGTCTGTTTGGTGGGTGGACTCGTTCTTGATCCTTATGTCCTTGCAAGAATAACTAAAGCCTTCTACTTCATCATCTGATTCTGGGAAACTTCCTTTGTTTGTTTTGTGGGTGGACTCCTTCTTTATCCTTATGTTCTTGCAATATTAACTGGAGCCTTCTACTTCATCATCTAATTCTAGGAACCTGTATACTGATTCCAAGTGTCACTAACTACATTCCTTCTTATCCAAATACTAAAATGGATAAGAGTATGATATTTGTTTTCACCAATAGAATTCATATTACTCATCACTTGAGAAATCTTTCGTTTATTCTCTGAATCTTTTATTAGTTGGTTCATCATCTTCAATGGTGTGAGCATGATGTCTTTTCTTGTTTGAATTCTTGTTGAAGGAGCCTCTATTTCTGGGACAACCATTGGAGTAGTGTCTCTTCTCATCACAAGTGTAGTATTGAATGTTGTAAGGATTTCTTTTGTCTTTTGTTGTGATGATGGTCCTCCTTCTTTCTATGATTTCTTCTGGAGTGAACTATGAGAGCATGATTTATAGTTACTCTCATCTTCTCTTGTTATGAACCGAGCTTCTTCTTATGTGCATTCTTCCCATAGTCCGCTAAAATAGATCAACTTCCTTCTTGCACATATTCTTTGAATGAATGAATCCCATGATCTTGGGAGGAAATTCAAGGATGTAATCTCCTCTTATACTTCTTCGACATTGTCTCCAATGGCTTCTAGTTTCTTTTTAATATGAGAGATATTTGAGAAGTAAGATTGAATTCTTTCTTATATTTGCATCTTCACATACTTGAGTTGATTTCTCAAGGTCGTCTTCCTGTTGATATTATTTCCTTCATAAAAGATGGCCATTACATCGAACATATCCTTCAGAGTCTTCAAGGATGATACATGTGATATCTAATGGAGACAGGAATAATCCTCTTGGCTTTGACTAAGTCCTTCTTATGCTTTGTCTTCATCTCCCTCTAGATATGCAACTTCTTCTTTGTCATAGTTCACTAAGTGACGCTTCTTTAGGTATGAGAAGCACTCTATACTTCCATTCCCAGAGGTTATCGGTTCCTTCGGTCTTGTCCTAAATCTTGGTACTATTTGTCATCATGATAAAACATAGAATCTCAAATGGAAATAGAGAGTATAGAACTTACCAATGAGATTTCTTCAACTTGATGCTTGCTTGAAATATTTTATGGAAGACTTCTTCTGGTGGACCTAGGTATTTACATAGAAACCCTAATTTTTCAACTTAGTTATCTTTCATATATGATTGGATAGAAATATGTGCATATTCAAGGCAAGCCAAGTAGCATACTCATTTTCCCAAAACTATGGACAGAAATGCAAAATATTTGATGCCGTAGTTTCTCCACCAGTAGTGTTAGGTCAAGAATTGAAGATCCAAAGAATGAAAAAATTATTCCATAGACATATTCTCCCTCTAAATTTTAGTTTGATGGTACTCCTTTTTCAACTGATTCGTGGAAGGGAGTGCCCGAAACAGGAAGCCCTAGTTTTCTCCAATTTCTTCTGCATAATTGTCTAATATTGATTCTGATCTATCTCTGAAATTCCTTCTCCTAGTGGTATAAAACTTCATCTTGATATAGAATGATATATATTGTATCCAACCCCATAGTTTAGAACATAATTCGACTCACCAAGTGGGATGTAAGGGAAGTTTCCCAAGGTGACGTGTTTGAGGACCGTTTAACATAGAGAACTTATACGGTATGCCACATGTCACTGTTTCACCTTCAAGGTCTGAAAATATGACCATAGGAACTAAAGTTCATTCCCTATATGAAAAACCTTGCAAAATTTTATTTGGACCTTCCTATCTCGAGATATATCAATTCTCCCTAGGTCACATGTTTATAACTTTATTCTAGAAGAGGATGGAATCCTGATTTGGAGGAATCATATCTCCTAAAGTATAGATAATATGAGGTTTAAAATTGCATACAAGGTGCATAAATATTTCATTTTCTTCCTGTCAAAGTTTCATCTCCTTATCCTTCTCCAATATCTAGTTATAACGAAATTCCCAAGATGACTTGTTTATGTCTTCTAGGGTTTTCAAGCATGAAACCCAAATCTTCAGTAGCTTCCATTGTAACAATATTTCAACTAAACAAAGACTTATTTCAGGGTAGCTCTGATACCATGTTAATATTTCAATGGTTAAAAAGCATCTAAAAACATTTAGAATTATAACATGATAACCATATATAAAAGGATCATTGAAAGAAATAAAAACACAGCCACACAAAAGAACATGGAGATTTATCCTGGGAAACCCTCATGGGGAAGAAAACCCAACAAAACTTCCTCGATATAGAATTCAACATAGTAAAGTTTAAGGCCTAAAGAATAAGACATATAATACCCCAAGACTAATATTGGACTGCTTCCTCTCTCCCATATGGACTTCTCTTTCTCTCTCTAGTGCAACTGCTTGAGTGTTTTGCTTGTCCAAATGAGGGAGGAACCTCTCCTATTTATACTGATCAGATAAGAGGCCTAATAACCCAACTGTTTCTACTTCTCCTTGCTGTGAGGGTCGACTTGCCTACAAAGACTCAAAAATAAATTTTAAAAATACTTTTGTGGTTACTAATGACTTGACTTACAATGGAGGTTTTACCTCAAGACTTTACATGACCAAATACATCAATGATAGCCCTAATCAGAGGAGAAACATCTACAGAAGGGGTAATAACAATAATAATACACAATAGAATATATTCTACAGTTACATTTCCGTAAAAATTGAGGTAAACAAACTATTATGAGATCCCTAAACTTCATTATGGCATCTCCCTTCGACATAATAATTATTTCCTAATTACTAAGAATCATCCTGTAATCCAATATTCTAGCGTGAAGAGGCTATACATATTACATGATGTTTTCCAAATTAGTTGTGTAGAAGTTTACAATTCAGAGTTAACCCTTTTTTGCATCTTGGACTTGCTTCACTCTTTTGTTTCGTTCTCTCCTTCAAACTATAATCAATCTGCCAACTAATAAAACCTGGTTGAACAAGATTGCGGATTCTTGTCAAGAAAATAACACAATATATAACCCATATGATTCATCACGTAATATGTATAGCCTCTTCATGAGATAAGATTGGCTTATAGAAATTTACTGTTCATATTTAACCATTTTTGGCACCTTAAACTTGCTTCATTCTTTTGTTTTGTTCTTTGGAAATTAGCATGTGATTGAGATTTGAGATTGGATCCTTTATATATTCTCAATATTTTTACTTTTCACATAAAAAAAAAACAATTTTCATCTTTTATCATCCCAATTTACCCTCCAGACAGTTGAAGGAGTTTCTTATCTCTCCTTCAAACTCTAATCAGCCTGACAACTAAGAAATCTAGGTTGAACAAGATTGTATATTCTTGTCAAGAACATAACACAACATCTAACCCATAGGAGTTAAAATCCATATAACCTAAGGCTAAAAACTCAAAGTAAATCTCCCAAGTGTGAAGACCTTGGGTTATCATGAGCTTATTACTAAGAGAAGAGTGGGAAAGCAAAAGAAACAATTTGTCGATAAATTCAAGAAACACATTCTTTCCAAATTTGATGATCACATGGATCTTAGGCCTTATCAATTACCTATAGACATAAGGGTTGAAGTCAATTTTATGACCTTTGAAACCTCTTACTCTTATACAATCCATACCCCTTACTATGGTTTTCTAGGATCTAATTGGTAAAATTTTGGTTATGCTCGTCCTTCGGGGTTGATAGAAAAATCAAAATTTTTATACTTTCATATATGAGACAGAACTAAAGAAAAGCTAGATTTAATACTGTACACTTGCAATTTACACAATGCGGAGGCACATGTGAGTCCCCTCAACAGGAGAGTTATGTCATGTCCTAGGAGCATCAAAATGGTCACGGATGAGCCTAGTTAAGCATAGAGAGGTCACGGCCTGCTAGAACCAGCAGCATGAGAGTTGTGGCCTAGGACCTAGTGCCTATTCCATGAGCAATAAAAACCCAAAACATGAAATCAATAGCAACAGTAACCCTAGCTCGTTAATCCAAAATAATTTAATTTCAACTATGAAATTCGATCAAATTGAGCACCAAAAAAATGAACTGAGAAAGACTAACATGTAACTCAAAGACATAGAGCCGTGTGTAATAGAGAATAACACATAGAATACGGATGCAGCATAGACTCAGTTCAAACATCGTTGGCGCATAAATCTAGTACAAATTTTTTTTGAATTCCTTGTGGTTACCATATATGTTCTTTGGTCTTAAATAATTGTGCAAAAATTGAGCAAACACGTCAATCATATTGCAAATGGGGATCTAGGGTCTAGAAACTATAAATACTCAAAATCGGGTGTGCATGGGACTCCAAAAAATGCCATCACCTAAACTTGAGGAGCAGCGGCACCTTTAGAATCCAAATCGAGGGAAAATGAGGGTCCAAAAATTGCCATTGCCTTATTTCAAGAATGAACAAGGAATCTGAAACCAAATTGGTGCCGGATGGGACTACTAAAATGACCATTTCCTAAAATTGAGGGAAAACATGAGCTCTAGAAGAACCCCATGCTGGAAATCGAGGGAAAATGCTAGATCCAAGGTAAATTCCAAAGGGAGAAAATCATTTTTGCAATATTTTCCAACCCTATTTTGTTGGGATAATTAAGTTTTGAATATTTTTTATAAAATAAATAATGGGCTATTTGATATTGACCCTAAAAACTTCTTTTATATAACAAAGTCGCCCAAAGAAAAGTTGAAACCCCTATAAATTTTCCCATGGGATAAATTTTGCCCCTGAAATCACCCATGTTGTGAAGGTTAATTTTCTTACACGGGAGATGACAAGAAAATTGATTATCCTTGCATATCCAACATTCCACAGGTGGTATTTTCACTAAGGGATCTTCCCTTGACTGTCCTTGTTGATAAGAATTATTGTTTCTGAACTTTGAATGCTGGAAACCTTTCTTTTTCTACTCCTACTTGTTCTTCTTCATATCCTTCCAACTCTTCTGATATGGGGCCTTGCTCTTATTTTGAGTGTTTTTCCTTCTAGATAGCATCCTTAAGGTTCTTTGGTCTATCGACATACTAGATTTTATCTCTATAAGATGCAGGAAGGATAATTAGGAACCTTTGAATCTTTATCTTTTCATCTTTGATGAAGTCTGCATAGTTCAAAAGTGTTAGACACTGAGAGGGGGGGTGAATCAGTGTAAAGCCAATTTTACAACTTTTCTTGACTTGTCACAAATAACTACCAATTCATCATACCATTATTCTACTAATCTCATAATCATTTCATAAACATCTTTCACTTCATCATTCACATATCAAAAGCATTTGAATCATCAAGAACCATAACACAAAAGAACACGACACCATATAATTTTGTAATCTTTTTGTATTAGTTTTGGTCCGACTACAACCGTTAGGTAAAATCAGCACCTACTAATATGAAGAGCACCTACTCTGTATCCAAGACCCTACCTAGTTTTCTTAGACCCTGCTAAGAAGGGTTCGAGGTATCCTAACCTCAAAAGCAAGACAATCTTGCTTATACAATTAAAGTATACTTGAGTTACCATACTCATGTCATCATACACAAGCAATCTGTGTCACATCATCAATGCTGCTCATCATCTCTGCTCATCATATAAATTCTGCTGTAACACTACTCATCATTCATCTTGTTCATTTGCTCACTGCTACTCATCATAGGTCTGCTCATCAACCATGTCAGGAATCTTGTTGGTCACTGTCAAGTCATCATACAACTGCTACAAGGATCTGCTCTTGTGCATCATCTTCATCAATAGCTCATCGTCATCATCAATAGATAGGCATCAAAATAGTGTCATCATCCATATATATATACACGTGTAGGGTTTATCTTGATCAAACTTCAACTATGAAAATTATAGCAGACTGTAATCATAGCGTGTACATAATAATAACATCATCACTATATCACTGTAGATGTATGTGTTATATCATCATCATATAGTGGCTTGGGTTTGCATCATAGATAGATAGGGCATCGTCACAATGTCAACATATCATCATCAAGGATACCTCATCATCCTTTGCTTCTTCATTGTTTCACGGACTTGTTCATCAAATCACCTTTTGCATACAACTATAACTTTGTTGTTCATCACTGCTTATACATCAAGTAGCATGTATATGCATCTTTGTCATATATATG
>LPNX010991900.1:1118886-1149156 GCA_001517045.1 Pseudotsuga menziesii
TATTGTACTGTATATAGTATCGTATCAAAATCAATGTATGTGTAACTAGGGCATCAACCAAGCATGATTATCATAATCATAGTATGTGTTTCATCATAGAATACACAGATCTTTACATCACTTGTCATTCAGTGTTTATGTCATTGTAAAGAAAACATACCTTGTATATCATATCATCATCACTGATTATGAATCTTCACACCTTACCACTGTACAGTATACATCATTGCTTATGTCTCTTATGTAGATAACCAGAACTGTAGATAATCATGTGACTGCTGAAGTTACACCGTGGCTGTGAAATACCCCAAGGAGATCACTAAAGGATGCTTGGAATTTTGGTGGAGAAAGGAAACATCATCAAGGATCAGATATCAACTCTTGTCTAGCTTAATACTTGGGACTTCTTCATGAAATTTCGGGACTGTATATGTGCATCAATACTGTAGAGTACATGTAGCATGCAGTATCATCAAACAACTTGCAAAACTCAGACTACCATGAAGACTGTCACAAGAACTCGGGACTGTTCATCTAGGGAAGCAAAGAATAAGGGTTTGGTTCACTCTAGAAGCTTGACATTATTTCCACTATCCTGCAAAATCTATAGTGCCTCAGCTAGGGCAAAAACCAGTCCTTCAAATTTGTGATTTTATACCCCAGAAAGGTTCTTTGCTGCTACCATTGACCCCAACACTCCACAAAAAAAAATCTGCTTGTTAAACTAGAATAAGGCTGCTGCAAACAATCACCAAATTTAGGATTAGGGCACGCTGATTTTTCTGGTAAAAACCATCAATGTATGAAGTGAATGATGCTGCAAAACATGACTGTTTATTCCCCCAAAAAAAAATTGTGTAAGGTTCAAATCTAGCAGCAGTAACCTATCACTGAAGCCGTAGATGATCTCCAAGAATTCGGGATGTCTGCTTGTCTAATTAGAGAACCAAGATAGTCCAAGATGGGACTTTGTAGGGTAAGAAATCTCCAACCAACTTCAAAAACAAGAAGAAGCCAATGCATCTATAAATCTCTGCTACTGTAAATATACCCTAACTTGGACTGTTTGCTGATTTGGAAGAATGTGGTATGCTGCAATTCGGGACTGTCATTTCATGCTGCCACAAATTCTTTCCTCAATTGGTACGTTAGGGAATAATTCCTCCAAAGGTTTACCTCAGTGAGACCTGTCATACTTTGTCTTCCATCATCACTTGAAAATTGCCTCAGACCAACAAAGAATAAACAAAACAAAAAAAAAAAATATTGTCCACTGTAGCTGCCTGCTACAGTACCCGAAAATTTTAACCTCACTGCTGCCACCCGAAATTCACAGTCAACCGTTTCCCGAAATTTGCCTCAAGAACAGTCTGAAAATCATAGCTCCATCTCCAACGAAATTTACTTACCATGCCTGCCTTCAACCTCCGAAAATCTAAAAAAAAAAAAAAAAACAGACTTCAAAAAATGTATGTTGTTGCGTTTTACACAGATTGCTCCTGCGTTTTCCTCAGTGGACTGCTCCTCCGAAATTTGCCTTAGTCAAACCTCCGAATTTTTTCTTAGAGCTCTTTCCAAAATTCACACCTCAAAATGAAAATTTTTAGGGTATTTATAGTGGTTTTTCCACCATAAATTCTGGATCCGACATGTATTAAAATAAACAAAATTTTATTTATTTTAATTTAAGGAATAGTCAACGTTGGAGGAATTAGGTTGGTCGACTTCAAAAATTAATATCTCATAAACCATGAGGAACCAAGTGACGTGCCACCTACCGTTGGAAAGGGCATGATGAGGGCTATCATATTATGAGGGTCTTACTTGCATTGACAAGGTCCTTCACTCATATTTTCTTCAATTTGTGCAGACCTTCATGAAATGACTTGAATTCTTCTTGATGGCTTCTTCACATACTTTTATGGCATCAAGAGCTACAACACCAACCAATGCATCAAATTCTTCATCAAGCTTGTGGGCATGAGTGCAAGAGTCCCACACACACTTCAAGAGCTCCATAATATGTCAAGAGCTTCATTATGTCAACTAAGACTTCTTCAACCAACTTGTGGGCTTAAGGAGCAAGTTATGGCTTCAATGTTTCTTCAACATACCAAAGGCATGTTGTTCATGGTTTCCACCTCCATGATCATAAAGATATAACCTCTCAATCCATCTAATCACAAAGAGGACCTCCTTGAGTTAATATATCTTCTATGGGGATGCTAGGTCTTCTTCTGGGGTACCATGACATCATCATAGCATGAATGACAATAGAATGGGTCATTAATGCTTCTTCAACCCATCTAGGGATTCTCTAATTTCTTAAGGTCTTCAGGACCATCTCCAGGGTCTTCAATGCCATCAGCAGGGTCTTCAACATCTTCAGCAAGGTCGTGGCATCAAGATCCAGTCTTGTGGGTACAAGGACCTTGTCAACTGGGTACAAGGTGCTTCAAGGCACCAACCCACTCTGTAAGGAGTCCAAGGCACTGCAAGGTGGGACTTGGTGGCATCAATGACATCCCGTGGGGTCACTGCAAGTCCATGTTGGCATCAATGACAATTTCATCAACAATCTCCCCCTTTGTCATTGATGACAACAAATCATGCTCCCCTTTTGTCTGCATCTCTCCTTTTGTCTTCATCTCTCCCCCTTTGGCATCAATGGAAAAGGGTGTCCACATACCTATCTCTGAAATATCTGATCACTGCTGACTACTCCCCCTATCAATATGCATGATCCTAGGACCTATCTATATGTCTGGAGTAACCATCCTTTCTCCTTTGAGTTCATTCTCTAGCCTCATGAACTCAAGGTGTGCTAAGGTCTTTGAGAGACCTTACACTTGGCTTGTCGTATGGCAGCCATCCTCCCTGCTCTGATCAACCTCTCCTATATGCAACTACTCAATCTTCCTCATCCATACTTGCTTCTTGTCATCTATCCTTTGAGCATTTGTTCCTTCATTTGCACTGGATTTCCTTGATGAGCTGTATGGGAAGTTTCTTAAGGGTTGTTTTCATGTACTCCAACAATCTTGAGCTTTGTGCCCAAGGCCACTACAGCTATAACACCTCATCATACGACAATATGCAGCAATGTGACCAACATTGTTGCATGTCTAGCACCTGACTGAGCTTTTGGAACTTCCAACACTTCTTTGATCAACTTCATTTCTCCATGCCTGAGCGTATCCCTGACTGTAGGAATTTGTCTTCTGATCTTCAAATATTCCTGCATTGGTCTTCCAAGGTTCACTGATTCTTCTTGTTGATGTGTAGGAAGGACTCTTCCTTGGTTGAATTCTTTGACTTGCACACTCTTGGGCTTTGTGACCAAACCCACTACATGTGTAGCATCTCAAAGTGTGACAGGTGGCAGCAACATGTCCGACTTGATTACATGTCCAACATCTAACTGAGAAATTGGGGCTTCCAGCCCTTCTTCTTCCATAGAATCTACAATCCATAGCCTTATGACCAAATTTAGAACAAAAATAACAATAACCATTGAAGCCACTTTCATACCTGGGTCTTGTATTTGTTTCCTTTATGAAGTTACTTTGATGAATAGACCTAAATCCTTGTTTCATATTTTAACTTCCAAAATCCTTGTTGTCATGTGCAGGTGCATGGGGAGCAGCTTTGGATGTTGATGGACCTGCTTCTGGAGTCTTCGGAGACCAAGAGTCATCTTAAGATTTTTCTTTGTTCTTCTTGTAACCAAGACCAGTTTTGTCGAGTGGAGATCTTTGGCAATCTAAGATATTATCTAGGACAATTGAACTATCCTAGAACTTGACCAAGGCTTCGTTCTTCTTACCTTTCTTCCTGAGACCAACTACCTCCATTTCCAATTTCTGGATTGTCTCCTCCTTTTCTTCCAACTGACTCTTTAGGATTTCTTCTGTCCTCTTGGTTTCCTCCAACTGAGTCTTCAGATCATGATTGACCTCTCTAGTTTCTTCAAGCTCTTGAGCAGGCTTTTCTGATTCTTCCTTTTGACTGATCAATTCAGTCTTTAATTGTTCAACTTCAGCATCCTTGTCTTTCATTTGAACTCGCAACTCTTTGTCCTTGTCTTTGAGCTTTAGAAGCAACACTTTCATTGACATGGTCTTCTGTTGATATTCATTCAAGGAGTCCAATATTTTCTTTTTGAACTTCATGAAATCACTCTGGTTCAGATTTACTATGCTTAGGAACCAATTGGCTCTAAGATCAATATTTAGCAATGTGGGATGTATCTCATGTGCAGTCTTTGATAGCCCTTCATCATCTTCTGCAAGAACCTTCTCAATTTCATCACACAATCTATCATTATAATCATAAGAGTACATACCTTTACTAGAATCCTCTTCTTCTTGATTGAGCTCTTCTGGGGGCTTGTCTTCTGATTTCTGATCTTTCTTTTCAAGTTCTGGTCTTGCCTTCTGATACTCACTCTCCAGCTTGAACCATATTTCTTTTGCCGAAGTGTACTCTCCTACACTTTCCTTCATTGAGCTGGGAAGTCCATCCATGAGGAACTTCAAGGCTATAGTGTTTTCCTTCTTTACTTCCTTCTATGCAGCTGATTTGCCTTTCTTGTTTGATGGAGCTGGTGGATTGATGACAATTTCCCAAATACCAAACTTCTTCAGATAAGCCTTCATTTTTCTCCTCCAACTGAAATAATCTGTAATATCAAGTATAGGCACGTCATTGCTTGATGACTCTTTCTTTTCCTCCATTGTGTCTAAGGACCTCTTTCAAGCTTGATAGGCTCGTGACGAAGGCCTGCTCTGATACCAATTGTTAGACACTGAGAGGGGGGGTGAATCAATGTAAATCCAATTTTACAAATTTTCTTAACTTGTCACAATTCCATTATTCTACCAATCTCATAATCATTTCATAAACATCTTTCACTTCATCATTCACATAGCATAAGCATTTAAATCATCAAGAACCACAACACAAAAGAACACAACACCATATAATTTTGTAATTTTTTTGTATTAGTTTTGGTCCGGCTACAACCGTTAGGTAAAATCAGCACCTACAGATATGAAGAGCACCTACTCTGCATCCAGGACCTTGCCTAGTTTTCTTAGACCCTGCTAAGAAGGGTTTGAGGTATCCTAACCTCAAAAGCAAGACTAGCTTGCTTTTACAATTAAAGTTCACTGTCACATCAACATCTTTTGTCTCTTCAATCTGTTCTGTTGCTGGCCAGTACTGCTGATCACCTGCTCATCACTCTCATCAATACTGCTGGAACACACTTCTCAATCTTCTCTATTCATGAACACCTGCTCTTCAATACTGCCAAGTCATCAAGATCTGCTCAAGGTTCATGTCAAACACAAGGGTCTACACATACCTCAGTCAACTCAATCAACCAAACATAAAGGTCTTCACAAAGCAGACTATCAAACAACAATCAACTTGGTCATCATCATCATTGTCTTCTTTACAGGTTGCTTGTTATCAACCTGTCACTATCATTTGTCAAATTATAGCAGACTGTAATCATAGCATGTACATAATCATAACATCATCACTATATCACTGTAGATGTATGTGTTATATCATCATCATATAGTGGCTTGGGTTTGCATCATAGATAGATAGGGCATCGTCACAATGTCAACATATCATCATCAAGGATACCTCATCATCCTTTGCTTCTTCATTGTTTCACAGACTTGTTCATCAAATCACCTGTCACTATCAACCTGGGATAAATTTGCCCATGGGATAAATGTTTCCCTTGAAATCACCCATATTGTGAAGGTTAATTTTCTTACACGGGATATGACAAGAAAATTTATTATCCTTGCATATCCAACATTCCACAGGTGGTATTTTCACTGAAGGATCTTCCCTTGACTGTCCTTGTTGATAAGAATTATTGTTTCTGAAATTTGAATGCTGGAAACCTTTCTTTTTCTACTCCTACTTGTTCTTCTTCATATCCTTCCAACTCTTCTGATATGGGGTCTTGCTCTTATTTTGAGTGTTTTTCCTTCTAGATAGCATCCTTAAGGTTCTTTGGTCTATCGACATACTAGATTTTATCTCTATAAGATGCAGGAAGGATACTTAGGAACCTTTGAATCTTTATCTTTTCATATTTGATGAAGTCTGCATAGTTCAAAAGTTCTAAAAAAAATTTCTCATAGGCCTCCACAGTCATGCTTCCCAACTTAAGCTCAAATAAATACACCATATTCTTGTCATAGTAGTGCTCAAAGAGGTATTCTTTCTGAAATTATTTCTTAAACGCCATCCAAGATATTTTGTCTTCATCGATGTCTTTTAACTTAACCTGTTCATCCCACACGTTAGATGCTTTACCTTGCAGGTGGTATATGGCTACTCTCGCCTCCATACCGGGTGTATACTGATGCAACTAGAATGATTTCCTAAGTCCTAAAAACCATGCTTCAATATCTTATCCTTGCTTTACTTCTCCATCAAAAGTTGGGGAATTAATTCTTCTAAACTCTCCTACTATTTCATCGGGGGTGAACCGCCTCTTCTTGTATCTTACCTGAGATATTTCTATTAATGTAATGTAACTTCGGAATGTATTCACTTGTATTTCTTATGTATTGTAACCTGATGTTTATTCCGGGATGTATCTGTAATGTACTTGAGTCATGTCATGCCCCGAGGTTCCTATCGATAGTTTCTATAATGTAAACAAGTCATGTCAAGTCAAGGTGGGTAACCCTCCTATTGTCTAATGGTTAAAGTCCCCGTAGTTTCAAGGCACTAGGGTTATTAGAATCACCTAGTGAAGTCGGCCCTAGTTGGGTTTAGTAAAGTCAGGAATTAGTATAAATAGAGAGCTAGCCTCTCTATTTATCACACACTCACTCACACTTAGTTGTAGCGCATAGCTGAGGAAGAGAAAGACACTGGGGCAAGGAAGAAAGAGGTTACTGCTGTCGAGAGATCATCTTACTATTTTTGGGTTTCACTTTTGGTGCTGATTCTATCTCCGAGGAAGTTGTGAGGTTTTCTCCATTTATGGTTTCCCTGAGGAAAAACACTGTGTTCATTGTCTCTTGTGTTTGATTGTTGTGCTTGTTGTTCTCTCAGTTAAAGATCCTAATGTTATGCTCGCTTAATGTTAAAAATCTAACATGGTATCAGAGCTAACTTGAGAAGAAGACACTGTGAAGTTGTGGGAACTAGGGCTTCCTACTTTTTGGATCTCTCTCCACAAATTTTCAGCAAAAGAAGGGTGGAATAACTCTCCTCCCTAGGGCGCATCTTTCTGTCGAAGCAGAATCCAATTCTGAGGTTTTTCAGTTTTGGACCTGACACTACTGCTGGAAATTAGGGCTTTTCACAGAAGTGGAGTTTTTCAGTGAGCCTAGGCCTAGATTGATCTCCTCCCCAAAATCGAAGTTAGAGATCAAATTCAAAGAATTTGGTTGGACAAAACTCCGGAAAAGCAAAACCCTAATCTGCTCCTGAACCAGCACTACAAGATTTCAGCTCCAAATCCAGAGCCAACATCTTGACCTGGTAAGATCTAAATCTTTTGTATTGTCATTTGAGGTTCTCAGTTAAGATGTCTCATCATACCAAGCTTGATGAAAAGATTGAGGGAGATGATAAATTCCGAGCTTGGAAGTATAGGATCTCCCTGGTCCTGGAAGAAAATGAGTTGGACTCCTATATCAGCGAGGAGGTTCCAGTTCCAAAGGGAGATGAGGCGAAGGCCTTACATAAGAAGAAGTTGGTTATGGAAAAGAGGATCATTGCTGATTCTATCAAGGATCACCTCATACCATAGGTGTCCTCCCTCAAGACACCTAAAGCTATGTTTGATGCCCTAACCAAACTGTTTGAAGGGAAGAACATCAATCAGAAGATGACTCTAAGGAACTAGTTGAATAATGTAAAGATCTGGAATGAGGAAACCATCCAGTCATACTTCACAAGGGTCTCCCAGATCAAAGAATAGCTGGAAGTAGTATATGAAGAAGTGGAGAATGCAGAAATTGTGATGACAACCTTGAATGGTCTCCCTAGGTCATGGGATTCTTTCATCCAACGAATCTGTGCTAGGAAGAAGTTAGTCAAGTTCAGTAGACTGTGGAAAGAATGTTCACAAGAAGAATCTTGGATAGCAGCTCGAGAAGAAAATATGGGAAGTGAAGATCAAGCTCTCACAGTACTCTCCAGGAAAGGAAGAAGGGAAAATCATCATCACCAAGGTAAGCATTCTCATCAGAAAAATAATCCGTTAAGAAGGGATCCATCCAAACTTAGATGTTATACATGTGATGAAATAGGACACTTTGCTAGAAATTGTCCCATGAATGAGAATGGATCCAAGAAGAAGAAGAACTCCAAAAGAAGACATCATGCTCACACTACTAAGGATGATGATCCTCCCAGGAAGAGAGTAAAACGAGAAAGTGAAGACTCTTCAAGTTAAGATGAATATGTTCTAATCTCCGCTCTCAAGGGAACTGTCACTCATGGAAGCAAAGATTGGCTTATTGACAGTGGGGCTTCCAAAGACATGACAGGTTTCAAGGAATCCTTTGAGAAACTATTCGAACATAATTCACCCCATAAGGTGAAACTTGGGGATGACTACCAATATCCCATAAAAGGTAGTGGTGAATCCTCCTACAAGCTAGACTCCGAAAAGTCTATGAATATGAAGGATGTCTTGTTTGTACCAGGACTAAAGAATAATATTCTATCCATATCGGCACTGGATGCAAAAGGCATGAGGGTTGCATTTGTAGATGGCCAATTCCTCATGTGGTCAAGAGGAAAGACTATTGACAATGCAATAGTGATTGGAGAACAAGAAGGAGGTTTATACAAATTGAAGGGCCATCCAAAACAAGATTTGGTCCATGACACAGTAGATCCAAATGAACTCTGGCACAGAAGGCTTGCACATGTGCATTACAGAGCACTACCACTTGCAAGAAAAGTTGTTGAATGTCTTCCATAAATTCAAGCAAAACATGAAGGGTTCTCTAAAGGATGTGCGAAAGGAAAGAATACAAAGAAGACATTTCCAAGTAGCGAGAGCAAGGAAAAAGGAATCTTGGAAATCATCCACTCCGATGTATGCAGACCAATGTCATCAAGTTCACTAAGCAGGTATGTATACTATGTTTCTCTCATTGATTAATTTTCTAGGAAGACATGGATTTACTTCATGAAGAACAAAGATGAAGTATTCAACAAGTTCAAAGAATTCAAAGCCTTGATCGAAAACCACACAGAAAAGAAGATCAAGACCTTTCGATCAGATAATGGTGGAGAATTCACATCAAATGAATTCAAAGACTTATGCAAAGAATTAGGGATTAAGAGGGAGTTATCCACTCCATATAATCCACAACATAATGGGGTTGCAGAAAGGAAGAATAGAACTATCATGGAAGCTGCAAGAGCAATGCTTCATGATCAGGATCTTCCCGTGTATCTATGATCAGAAGCTGCCAGAACAACGGTGTATGTATAACCATACTCCACACAGAGTACTCGACAACAAGACACTTGAAGAAGTATTTTCCATCAAGAAACCAGAATTCAGCCATCTCAGAATATTCGGTTGTCCGGTGTACATACACATTCCAAAAGAGAAGAGAACAAAACTAGATCCTTCAGGAAAGAAGGGTATATTTGTGGGGTATTCTGAAAGCTCAAAGGCTTACAGAATATACTTCCCAGGATTCAAGAATATTGACATCAGCAGGGATGTGACATTTGACGAAGACACAGCTTACAACAAATCCAGAAAGAGACCTGCTGAAGATCCTGAAGAAGCAGAAGCACCCAGAATTCATGATACTACCATGAACGAAAAATATTCAAGAAGAAGATCAAGAATTTGAAGAACCACAAAGACTTGTAGATCCACCTCAAGAGAAGAATCCTCACAAGAGGAAACCTACTTGAGTATGGGAAATTATCCAAGGTGCGGAAAGATATGGGGCTCCAGAAGAGAATCACAGAGGAAGAAAGAGAACCAGATCTTGCTCCAAATATGTAGCTTTACTATGTGACTTTATCAATGAAGAACCTTCCAATTTTGAAGAAGCGACAGAATGGAAAGAATGGAAGGATGCTATGATCGAAGAGTATCAATCGATCATGAAGAATGATGTTTGGGATGTTGTCCCAAGACCAGAAGGGAAGTCGGTTATAACTTCCAAATGGATCTACAAGATCAAGCATGCTGCAGATGGTAGCATAGAGAAATATAAGACACGATTCGTGGCTCGAGGTTTCTCCTAGAAAGAAGGAATAGACTATGAAGAAAATTTTGCACCTGTAGCCAGATACACTTCCATCAGATTAGTACTTACTCTGGCTGTAGTGATGAAATGGAAGATACATCAAATGGATATCAAGACTACTTTCTTGAATGGTGTAGTGGAAGAGGAAGTGTATGTAGAACAACCACTTGGTTTTGAGACACATGACAGGGAGTCTCACGTGTGCAGATTGAAGAAAGCCCTGTGCGATTTGAAACAGGCACCCAAGACATGGTACGGCAGAATTGACAACATTATATCCAGTTTGGGCTTTACCAAAAGTAAAGAAGATTCCAATTTTTACTACAAGGTTGAAGATGGCAACCCAGTGATGCTCCTACTATATGTAGATGATCTGTTTGTAACAAGAATGGATGGGTTGATTTCTGATACAAAGAGAAAGCTTGCTGCTGAGTTCAAAATGAAGGACTTGGGTATGATGCATTATTTTCTAGGCATGGAGGTGTGGCAGAATGCGGATGGAATCTCCCTCGGACAAGGGAAGTATGCAGTAGAGATCCTGAAGAGGTTTGGGATGATGGATTGCAAGGCCATGACCACACCTATGGCATCGAACCTGAAGTTATTGAGTGATGCTTCATCAGATACGGTTGATGCTACAATGTATTGTTAGATGATTGGGTCCTTGATGTATCTGACAAACACGAGAAAAAACATTTGCTTTGCTGTGAACACCTTGAGCCAGTTCTTGACAGATCCGAGACATGTTCACTTGATTGCTGCAAAGCATATTTTGAGGTACGTGAGGGGTACAATTGATTATGGGATCAAGTATGAGGCGAATTAGAAGATTAACCTGGAGGGTTATGTTGATTCATATTGGGAAGGCAGTGCCAGCGATAGGAAGAAAACTTCAGGGTGTTGCTTCAGTATGGGATCAGGTGTGATCTCTTGGTTTAGCAGGAAGCAATCCTATGTGGCACTGAGTACAGCTGAAGCAGAGTATGTTGCAGCTTGTTCAGCTAGTTGTGAGGCAGTATGGCTACGAAATCTACTGTCTGATTTATTTGATCTCCAGATGGATGCTACTTGTATACATTGTGACAACTAGAGTTGCGTGAAGTTGTCATAGAATCTAGTGTTCCATGACAAGTCGAATCATATCGAGATCAAGTATCACTATATCAGGGATATGGTGCAGAGGGGAGCAGTGAATCTCCAGTATGTTGCAACGGAGGAACATATAGCTGATGTGTTGACAAAGCCATTGGTTAGGGTGAAGTTTGAGTACTTCAGGGAGAAGCTTGGTGTTCTCTAGATCGAGGTTTCCTCCAAAGGGAAATGATGAGGCCCAAAGCCAGTCTGACATGGTGAGAGGATTGGTTCCTTCCATGGTCAGATGTAAGGGCTGAGCCATTCTTTTATGGTGAGAGGATTGGTTCCTTCCATGTCAGATGTGAGTGTTGAGCCATTCTGATGTGACTGTAGTATTGGTTCCTACATGATCAAAAGTAAGCGCTGAATGCCATTCTTGGAATGGAGGCACTGAGTCAGTTACCAGGTAGCTCAGTCTAGGACTGGGGGCCATTCTGATATGACTGTAGGATTGGTTCCTACATGATCAAATGTGAGTGCAATCCCTTCTGAGATTAGTTGTCAGATGTAAGTGCAGATCCCTTTCGGCATGAAGGATTGGTTCCTTGCATGGTCGAATATAAGTGTTGATCCCTTTTGACATTGGTTATCAGATGTAAGTGCAGAGCCTTTCGGCATGGAGGATTGGTTCCTCGCATGGCCGAGTGTAAGTGCTAAGCCTTTCAGACATTGGCTGATAGATGTGAGTGTTGGGCCTTTCTGACAGGGTTGTGGGAGGTGTTCCCACATGGTTAGATGTGAGTGTTGGGCATGCCTTTCTGATATGATTATAGGATTGGTTCCTACATGATCAGATATAAGTGTTGGGCAGGCCATTCTGACTTATGGTCAGATATAAGCGCTGACGAAGACCTACATGGAGGCTAGGCCTACAACTAGCATGAAAAAGGGTTGGCTCTGTAGAACTTCCTATGACGAGAATAATCATGAGATAGCACCCATGATGATCCAGTTATGATGATCTAGTAGAGATGATCCAGATCCATAGATGATGCTCTAGAAATGATCCAGATCAAGGGATGATCCATATCCAGTGATGATGATCCAGATCAAGTGATGATCCATATCTAGGTGAAGATGACTTGAAGATGAAGGTGAATTGAAGATAGAGATGACTTGAAGGTGAAGATGACGAAGACTCGATGGTGATCCAGATGATATAGAGAATAATACTTGTGCTGATAAATTGTATCGAGAGAATACTTTCCTAGTTAAGAGGGACTGTTAATGTAATTGTAACTTCGAAATGTATTCACTTGTATTTCTTATGTATTGTAACCCAATGTTTATTCTGGGATGTATTTGTAATGTACTTGAGTCATGTCATGCCCCGAGGTTCCTATTGGGAGTTTCTATAATGTAAACAAGTCATGTCAAGTCAAGGTGGGTAACCCTCCTATTGTCTAAGGGTTGAAGTCCCCGCAGTTCCGGGGCACTAGGATTATTAGACTCACCTAGTGAAGTTGGCCCTAGTTGGGTTTAGTCAAGTTGGGAATTAGTATAAGTAGAGAGCTGGCCTCTCTATTTATCACACACTCACTCACACTCAATTGTAGCGCATAGCTGAGGAAGAGAAAGACATCGGGGCAAGGAAGAAAGAGGTTACTGCTATCGGGAGATCATATTACTATTTTTGGGTTTCACTTTTGGTCCTGATTCTATCTCTAAGGAAGTTGCGAGGTTTTCTCCATTTATGGTTTCCCCAAGGAAAAACACTGTGTTCATTGTCTCTTGTGTTTGATTGCTATGCTTGTTGTTCTCTCAGTTAAAGGTCCTAATGTTATGCTAGCTTAATGTTAAAAATCTAACAATTTCAGGACTATTCTTTGTACTAATTAATGCATACCCCTTCTTCCTCTCTGAGTTATGAGGTCTCCTTGAAGAGGATATAGACCTCACATGACCTATTCTATGACTATTTTCAACAGATATTTGGATGGTATTCAATGATTTTAGATTATTCATAATTTTCTCCTAGATATGAATTATCCTTTTGTTATACTTCCTACATTTCCTTAATGAATCCTCCAATATTAATGGTTCACTGCTCCTCTTATGTCTAATTGTACTTCTACCCTAAAAAAAATCCTCTTCAGGACTATATGGTCTCCGCCCTTCCTCAAAATCCATATCCAATCGCTGACTTCCTATTGCTGGAATTGTACTTGTTGAATCTCTAGTCTTCACAGGTTTGATTAAAATCTCAGTGTATTGCTTACACTACTTGATTAAACATTCACTGGGAACTTCAATGTGTTCATTATCAAACTTTTGTTAGTAAACTACACATTGTTATAATATTTTTGTTATTCATACTATTTTTCCTACTTATTTATAGAGTAACAAGCCAACTCTTCTTAATCATAATTCACCTAACTAGAAAAGGGGATCTAGAAATTCTTCAAGTATTTCTCTTTACCGGTTGTAAATCAAGTCCATAGACATCCCAAGTTAGTAGTTTATTTGACTAATTCACATATCAAATTGCATGCATTTAAATTTATCCAGTGAAAATGCATATTTACAAAGTGAATTGTAACCTTGCAAAAGGCCCAACAATCGCAATGTTGCAACCTTGCTCTCATACCACTTGTAATGTCCTCGGCCCTTGAGACAAGTCCAAATGTGATAAAATTAATACTAAATTAAGTTTAAGCACAATAGATATAGATAAATTACTATTAATCTGACTAACCATTCACCCAATTAATTAAAACTTTTAACTCTAGAGATTGAATTATAACTAAAGTTGTGACACTTAATTAAATAATTAAGTGCAGCACTCAATTAATAATTTCCAAAGTGCGATATAAGGGCATAATTGAAACAAGAACATGAATAATACATAATAAAGATCATATTTGGTGTGAATAACTAATTTATGTACTTTTGGTTTGTTTGATAGTATAGTTTATAAATAATCAAGTATTGATGTCATTGATTATTTGCAAATTAATCTATTTTTTGGTGCTATTATGTGTGTGTTGTTAGTGAGGATAAAAATTAAGACAAACCACATATGATGGAACATCCATAGGCTCAAATCTACAACCACACTGAAACCATAGAAAACAAAGAACAATGCCTGCAACTACAACCCAAAAATATTTTTCAATGCAACAAAAGGTGTTTTTCACTGGAAACATTGTTCTGGACGCAATGGAACATGACTCACAACAAAGAAATGAGCATATAAGGGCTAAACATATCAAATGGTTGTGCCCCTATCAATATAATAGAGCCAAAATTACAATTTTTTATTAAGAAGAAGAAGAATAGAAAGAAGGTAACGAGCATAGAAACTCAATTCCACATTATATGAGATTCATCCTTCCTGGATGCATAGACTAACATCCAATACATGAACACTCAAAAAACCAATCATCCACCATTGCAAATATACCAAATAAAATAATGCAATGAAAAAATAACATAAGAGAAATACTTATCTCAAAATATGAGGAACTGGCTGCAGTAGGACAAATTTCCTCCCAGCCGTAGACATTGTCAATCCTTCCTCGCTTGAATAGTTCACCACTGAGTTAATACCATGGATCCATGGGTATATTCTCACTTATTCTTAATATTCTCTAAACTTCCTCTTTCGAGAGCTACAATGCTTCCCACTACTACTTTCATGTCCTTCTTCAATTCCTATGGGATGTGACCTAGCTCCCCATTCTTGTTTCATGGCTTCCTGTGCAAGAACCTGGACTAGTATAGTGATATAATGGAAGCAAAGGAAAACAACTAGACTCACTCTAAATCTCAACACACTCTCAATACTATCAACATTCCCAACAAGATTAGATAGCATAAGTCACATGGTCCAAAGTTCAATATTACCTTCAAAAAGGAGAGGACATATGAATTTATAGCATAAGGACTCCAACTCTAACCCAAGGGGATCAACTCGAATTAGAGAGAGTTAAGGTTTAACATTCATCATTGAGGCTTAACTTAAATAATTGGAGTGGTGGCTTAGTTAGGATATTCTCTTTCCCGGATTTGCACCATGAGGAGGAGTTAACAAAAACCAAGGAGTGGAGCCATGACAAGCACAAGGAGGCACACTAATGCATAAGGGAGGTTACAAAACATGAAGGGGGCCGAAATAGGTGAGAGGAGAGATCCAATAGAGTCATAAATACCTTGGAAGCACACAAATAGGATCATCAATGCATTGTGTAAGAGTGGAAGCTAGAAAATAGATTACAACCCCTAAAACTAGGAAAAGGGCTAATAAATGATCAAAAATACATAAATGTGAGGGAATATCCTCCAAAGGAACGCACCCTAGGAAAGAGCGGCCCACTAAGGCATGCACAATATGCAATAATAGCTCCATAGCCCATACAGATCAAGAATAAGGTATGTTGTACAAGGTTTGGGTGACCATCATTATTAATGTCATGAAGGTGCAATTTATGAACTAGGGTGAATAAATTCAAGCCAACAATAAGTTATAAGGTGCTAGGGATGTCCCAATTCCCCCTCACTTATGGAATCCATGGTCTCACGTACTCTTTTAGTTTCCTTTGTTGAGCCAATTGTTTATTTAATAGCAAAAACCATTAATGATAATAACAATAACAATGATTAAGATTAATGTTAATGCCAAAGTCCATAATTCACATTATCAAACAAGGATCACAAGTGTTTAATCACACTAACATGCAAAGGAACATAATTCCATAGTTACATAAAATATCATAAGGCCATAATGAAAAAAAAGCATAAGTCAAATGAATGATCATAATTTCGGGGCTTAACAGCTGGGGTATTACAACAAAGCAAGAAAATTCATTGACATATTGAATTCTAGAAGCAGACATAAGTTGAATGCATTGGAAATTAGAGACAGAACCACCATTATCATGGAAGAAACTAAGGTGGTCACAAAAAAGAAGCATGCTCAGATTGTGCATGAAAAATATTTACAGTAGGGAAAATATGTAAATCCACTCAAGAAAACATTTGATGATTGTTTGGATCAAGGCCTCCTGTCTCCTTGGGATGGAAATGGCGATCTCTTTCTATCCCAAAATTACTAGGCCTTATTGGTTCAAAAGAGAAGCAATGATCAAGATTTTGAAGATATAACCTAGCTAATTAAAGGCAAGGTTATTTTGGACAAGTTATCAAGTATATTTGGCTTGGATGCTAATTTATTAATGGTTTTTAATAACTTTTCTCCACCTTCATATGCACACTACATAGAGCTCGACATGTGTTCCAGGGAGCTCCAAACATTGACTTATCTAATGTGAAACAACTGGAAAGATGTTTCAAAATATTTGTGCTTGAGTTCCACTCATTGGAGTGCTACAACAATACCCTGAAGTCATGTTGGAGTTCCTTCTTCACAACCAGTGTATCAGCAACCTCAGGTACCTTTTTGACCTCAGTAGATTATTTAGGTAACAAGTCTGTAATTTTTCCAAGCACCACCTCAGAAGCCAGAGTAACGAATAGGAAACTTCCAGACCTAGCATTCTAGAAGCATGCCCAATACTCGTCAGAGTCGTCAACAACGCTGATGTGGACACTTATTGTTAATTTTTGTAACTGGAAGTATCGTAACTAAATAACAATTGTCCTAACTAAATTTGGTTAGAAACTTTTTGTAAAGCTACAGTTATAAATAAGGCTAGATGCTTAAGTATTAACGGTGGTTTTATTTTTAGGAAAGTATAACTTTTGAGGAAATGGTTTTGATAAAAAAAGTTTAATGTATGATGCATATCTAGTTTTGTGACCTAGCACTCTGGATTCTGGTTTTTTGCTCTTACAAATTGTTACATTCTCTATTTTGTATTCCATCCCTTTCATTCTTCATGTAATGATACAAACGATATAATATACAACTTGGAGGCATCCATTCATCTCTTATTTGGTACAAGTCTTGTCATTAATATATTATTTTATTGACATGATTATGACGAGGAACTATGTGTTTAAGTTGTTGAATTCATTTGCTCAGGAAGTTGCTGAATTCATTTGCTCATAACACATTCTTGATTTGTGAGAAAGAAATTTACCTTACTAGTACTTATTCTCATATGTTCATCCATCCATAGTTATTATATATCATTATCTGTACAATAAAAATAATGTCCATCAATACCGCTTTTTCGATTACATGTAATAACCAGGTTGGTCATAATTAGAGAAATTATTGAGAGACTTTCAAGATTATTACTCTTGTGTTGTAAGCAGACCCAATTTTATCAATTTCAAATTACTGATGCCCTGACATAGTTCTAAAATCAACATCATAACATCTAATGAAAGCACCAATTTCGATTTTTTTTCTTGCTTCATTGAAATTTTTTCGATGCGGTGCAACATGGTATATGGCTTCCCGGTGCGTATGGTTTATAAACACACTCGTAGGTTTATATGTAATTAATGCACCGATTTCGATTTTTTCTTGTTTTTCATGCTTGTTGACTTTTTTGGATGTGGTGCAGCATGGAATATGGCTTCTCGGGTTGTCTGTGTTATAAACGCACTGGTGCATTTGGATTAAAATAAACGCACCAGCAAAAAACCTCTGGTAAAACCTTCAGTCGCTTGCCTCTACTACTGACTTCCACTATAAATGGATATTGGGACTCTTTTGGGCTTAGCATCCACTATAACCTTCACTACAGGGCCTTTTCCTTGTAATCTAGTGTTGAATTCATAGCTCATTCTAAAAGATGTCTTAGTGTGATGTATTGTTCAAGGTCTTTTAATTAAACCTTGTCTTATATTTGGCTTAGAAAACGTGTAGTTTTTCATATGATATATGATCAAGATGTCGTCTTTTGTAGTGCAAAGGGAATAGGAAGAGATTTCCAATGAGTGATAATATGACCTTACTTGAGATCATGTCAATAGCTTCCATGGGTGACAAAGCTCAAATGACCTAGTTTGATGAGAAATCATCAAATGTGTGTTCTTGTACCTCTAGGCCTTGGATTCAAATTATGTGAGTTGTGTTGGCTTTATAATCCTTCAAACCCCATATTAGGCCTAAATTTAGCTATGTTAACTCCTCTCACCTCTATGTCATATGGGCTTTTAAGGTCCATACCATCTAAGAAATTTATTCCCGCCAAAATGGTT
This sequence comes from Pseudotsuga menziesii, assembly GCA_001517045.1. Classification (NCBI taxonomy): domain Eukaryota; kingdom Viridiplantae; phylum Streptophyta; class Pinopsida; order Pinales; family Pinaceae; genus Pseudotsuga; species Pseudotsuga menziesii. The sequence continues at coordinate 1,137,411 of LPNX010991900.1, forward strand.
GATTGACATCTGGGGCACATAGTACTGAGCACTTGCCAGAAGTGTCAATTCTTTTTGAGAAACAATTTTGAGTCAGCATGTGCCTTGTGGATGCTAAAATTAATGTAGGTGAAGCTTAATGACACTTTCATAGGTTAAGGTTAATCATCAAAAACCAAGAGGTGAAAAAACACATGTAAATGTGATGCATACAATTAAAACCACTTTATGATGCAAACAAAATCGATCAGTCTACTTTCGTACTCAATCATGAGTGCAATATGAAATGGAACACAATAACAAGTAATCAAGCATAAATCACTCATCCACGCATGAATCACTCAATGACTTAGAACACCAAAAAATACACTCAATAAACAAAACAACCTAAATATTAGTTTCTAAATTATTTAAAAAGAAACCCCAAACTGATGAACTTAGATAACTTAGAGAATTGTTGAGACATATAACACTATAACACAAACATGGCTCAAACTCTTTGTCTCATCATAAGATTCCATTCCCAACTCCTTTCCCCAATTTAAAAAATATCCTAATACAATAACACTATATATATATATATATATATATATATATATATATATATATANGGGATTCATCCATCGTATGCTACTTTACAAGATGAGCTTGAGGCCGCTTGGAACCATTTCCTTAGTGTGCGGCAAGTTGCAATCGATTACATACGGGAAGGATTTTTTTTTTTTAGATTTCCCCAGTATGAAATGTGATTCCAATATTCAAACTTGGAGACACAGCTATCAAGTTAAATTATCACAATGATATGATAACCGAAAGCGTGGTTGGAACTGCAACTTCCATCTGTTCCATCACGATTTATTGTCATCCACCAATCCATGAGAGTCATGGTTGACGTAATAGCTAAACAACAACCCCTAAGCAGAGTAGCTTTCTAATCAACTATATTCCACCTAGCCCACGAGCCTACTACACTAATTCACATAACCTATCGACCTACTAACCTACCTAAGACATGGTCCACATAACCCTCATGACCCAATCTACGTAACGTATCCAAACATACATAACTCAAATAACCTACATAACCTCCTATGTTAAAAGTTATATAAAGCTAATAAACTTAACATATACATAACCCACCTAAAATATTGATTCACTTTACCTAATTACTTGGAGCAATGTCACTAAAATATTGATCCACTTTACCTAATTACTTGGAGCAATGTCACTAGCATAGATAACCTACTTAACCTATCCCACCATCCCTTAACTTACTTAAAATCTATCCCACTAACCCTTAACCCACCTATGCCATTAAATCGCCTGGCCCATAAACCGACCTAAGCCACTTAATCCACTAACCTAATGAAACCAAGTTAGTCCACTAAACCAACATATCTAACCCAACCTATTACACAAATTGATCTAACCTACCCCAATTATCCATCTAACTACCTAATATAATAACCTCTAATGTTGCCTCTTGAAGCCTAATCCTAAATCCTATTCACAATGAAAATTACAATCAAGGACATAAACAAGATGCCCAAACGATAAAATTAAGAATCACATTGAAAGATGTTGAAAATGACACTACAAGATTGATATAAGGGCATTGATGGAACACGATAACATAACAATGAGACACACATAGGATGTTAAAGATAAAATGAATATAATGACACAAAAAATGATCTTGAGAAATGCAAAGAAAGATGCCTATTAAAGAAAAAAAAGGCCACTATCAATCCTTTTTCCAATTTATGCATAAGAGGATGCAAATATGGTTTCCCAAAACCCTATTATGGTAGTGGATGAAAAGGCAAATGGAAACTATTACAAATCATGATATATGTTTCCCGATTGCAATGTGTTGAGGTTTATAAAACCAATGTTTCAGGTAGACACTCAACCCATCTTTAGAGGCAAAAAGAAGTTGAAATATGTTGAGAAATAAAGTATAGAGGTGTTTGATAAATAGGATGAAGGAAATTAGCTGTTACAAATTTGAGGAATTAAGAAAGAAAAAATAAGATTTGAATTTTTTTATGAATATATGAGGAAGTCCAAAACAATAAAAATTTAACCAAATATATTAATTAACTTAAGTAAATAAAAAATATTAAAAATATAAAAATGGGAATAAATTGGTGTATATAAATAAGGAGAATGGATGAGCCGAAAGGAACAGAATTATTATTTTATTAATTAAATGATGATGATGATGATTAACATCCAATGAGACCAACTTTGGTCTATTAGACCTTAAGAAGGACAATACTTGGTTTACTTTAAAATCTTGTTCTTGTGCTCAAAAAGCTTGGTAAGAAACTTTCCAAGCTCACTAGAGTTTTGGCAAGTTAGGAGGTTATAAAGGCTTGTATTGTAGCAAATGCTATGAAACTTAGTTCTAATGTGGGTGTAAGCAAGGCACTCTAAGAAAAAATGATTTTCCTCCTCAACACTCACAGACTCACATAGATGGCAAACCATTTCTGCCCATGGATTTTTAGGAATAGACTAACGCCATGTTTCTCTATGGAGTTCATGAGAGTTCGTTCTAATATTGGCTATATTAATTTTATTCTATGATCTAGTTACTACTGAGAGATACTTCTGATCTTCCAAGTTAGGATTAATGACCTCCTTATAGTATATTAATTTTCTCTTAACCGCTAAATTTTCCTCACACCAAAATTTCTCTTTAAACTTAGAAGTAATAATATTTTTGACATTATCAATGTTATGCAAAATGTCGTTTTCGTTAATGCCCCAATGGTTTAACCAAGCCATGGTATCTTTACACCAACCCCGATTGAGGTGTAGTTGGTTTTGACTTGAGTTTAAAGCAATTTTAGGAAGTCTCTTGTTTCCCATGTTATTTATCTTATGCTTGTACATCGGGTACCTAGTCATAGCCATGCTCTCGTTGGGGGAAAGACCCTCTTCTATTATGAGAATAGGATAAGGCGTAATGCTTTTTTAATTTTGAGGTTATAAGTTATAAACTACTTCTGGATTTGCTCAATCTTCCTCTAAGATTCTCTAGAAATGTTGCACCCCCATACTTCACAACCATACAAGATATCAGGGATGACAAGATTTTCAAATAGGAACTTCTTGTTATCCCACATGACTAGATTGGTTGATTTACAGTTATTTTCAAGACCAAAATAAGCTTTCCACCCTCCATTAATTCTTTTCTCAATGGTATAGGTCCAATTCATCTTGTGATGAATATCAATCCCAAGATACTTGTAAGAAGTCACTCTCTAGATTTCTACTATCATAAATAAAATTTGCATAGGTGTCTTTCTTATATTTTATAATCATGATTTTTGTCTTGTCGGTGTTAACATTGATACCCATGTTAGAGCAAAAATATTTAAGAATTCTTAATTGCTTATCGAGATCAGAAGGACACCTTGACATAAGAACAATATCATCAACATAAAATAAGAGGATGATAACTATCCCAGCTAAGATTGTACTAATGCAACATGCTTCTTCTAAACACTTTCTAGCTTATGAATGTATATGCCAAAAATGATAGGAGATAGGGGGGAAACTTGTTTAACTTCAATATTACAATATATATATGTTATCCACCCCTCATTATTCTTAAACTTGGCAATGACCTTTTCGTATAACTTTATTGCAGCAACTCTCAACTCAAAATGAACCTTAATATCCTCTAGCCTATTCCACGACTTATTTCTAGGCGTTGTATCAAAATCTTTTCTAAAGGGTATAAGAGAATAATAAACTAACATAATGATTCTTTTTAATTTATTAATTAATTAATGAGTGAAGATATTGAAATAATTTAAAAATAAAAACAAATCAGGATAAATTGATTATATATATATAAAGAAAGAAAGAAAGGAATAAAAATATTATTTTATAAGTAAATACTTGATTAAAGGGTATAAATGAGTAACAACATATCATATGATAATGAGTAGGAGGTATGAAAATAATTTAAAAATAGGAAAAAATTTTAATTATAAGAAAGTTTAATAAAATATGACAAATATAATTACAAATATAAGGAAGACAAAACATATTAAAATCATTGTATATTAAGGAATAGAAAGACGAAAGGTAAAAGAAAGATTAAATAATAATATAGAATATGAGTTGATTAATTAATTAATTTAAGATGTGAGGAGAGAGGTTAATATAGCATAAAGAATATTAAAACATAATTAAATATGTAGCTAAATTAAAGGAATCTACAAATATAATAGAGCAAAGGATTGACGAGGAATAATAACGAGAGTGGGGAAGGGGTATTATTAGAGGGGCATGGGTATTGTTAAGGATTAAGGAAGGGGTGAAAATGAGAGGAGAAGCGAAGTGATCAAGGTATCTGACAAGTTATTGGTTTAGATGGTGTATTAATGACTTTTAAGAGTGATTCAATTTATAATCATCTTCACAATTGAAATTGAAAGGATTTTTTTTGTGATTTTAAGATATTTTCTTATTACATGAGATTAATAGTAAATAGTGAGAATTAGAATTTTAGTGTGATCAAAACAAATTAGGTGATCGAAATTGAAGGAATGCTCACTTATGCTAGATTTATTAAGATGATTAATATGATTGGTGTCCGCAATATGTTCTTTGAGACGGGCTTGAATGGTCCTACCAGTTTTCCCAATATAGGATTTATCGCAAGAGAAAAGAATCTGGTACACACCTTGAGAAAGAAAATGGTCATATTTTGTGAGGATTTTCCCATGGGTAAATCTCCAGCACCAAAACTAACATCACAAGTTTAACACAGATCTATAGGAAAATAGAGAAGAAATTGTGATGAAAATCACTACAAAAAAGAATTTCAAAGTGTGAAAACTTTGCATGTTATTCTTCCACAATATGTGGGAAATATAATAATGTTACATCCAAGAGAATTCAAAATCCTATGGAAGCATTCGAATTCCACTCATGAGAAAAGCTTTTTTTGCATTGAATCCATATCTATACAAGAACTAGTGACTAATCATGACTTAATCCAATTAACTAAAAGTGGTTGGTGCATGAGGGAGACAATAGGGAGAGAAAATAGGGAGAGTAGGCACATGAGTTGAATGGTAGTGGTCATAGAAGGTTATCATCACTCTACTCGAGGAATATAGGAAGAAGAGTCACTTAACTAGGTGAGACCGGAGGACAAGGCGCCTTAAATAAATGAACCGACTCAACTAACTCCTAAAATCATGCATGAGAGAACATAACATGCTAATAATTAGGGATAAGGAACATGAGTGGATAATGGAGGACAATGATGAAAAATTTAAGCACTAGGGGGTCAACCACATAATCTAGGCGCTAGGAGGATCAAATATCAATGTATAGATTGCATGGCTGATCCATGGCCAAGTCTAGATGGATAAAATGTTCCAACACCCCCCCTTAACTCTGACTTGTGGAAAATAAAGCAAAGTAAGGCCATCCAATAACAAAGGCTTGGTCACCCTTTCCAATACAACTGAAGTAATGAAGAAAACCTCTTGGGAAAAACTTCCCTTCAAAACATGGACATGAAACAAAAGTTTGATTTTTTTTTTTGAAATCAACCTTCTCCAACTAATCATCCACCCCAAGAAAATATCTAATGTGGATGAAGGTCTTATCAGTAAAACAATCGTGAAGATATATGTAGTTTTTTTTATGAAGGGAAATATTGCAGTGGGATGATCTTGTCATGCACTAGTTCTTAGATGTAATGCATGTGAATCTCTATGTGCTTTGTTATCTTCCTTTGAACATGATCTTTAAATATTCTTGTGGAACTTTGATTATCAAACCATATGACTAAAGGTGTGCTAAATAAAATACCAAACTATGAAAGAATTCCTTGTATACAAACACATTGAGTTGATGCATTCACAACGCCCATGTATTCAACTTCTGTGCAGGAGAGGGAAATGACACTCTGTTTCTTGCTTGAATAATAAATGGGGCCACCACCAAGAATTAAAAAAAATATGGAAGTTGGTTTCCAATCAAATTTATCACCAAACCAATCAAAATCAATGAAACCAATGGGATTAAGTGAAGAGTGGGCTACATAATGTAAACCATGTGACCTCGTACCTTTGACATAATGCAAAATTATTTTGGAAGAATTCCAATGAATTTCATGAGGTTGTTGGATGCATCTTGACAATTAACTAAAATCAAATGAATCATTAGTTCTAGTATGTTTCAAGTAAAACAAACTACCAATTAGTTGTTGGTACAAAGTGTTGTTCACTAGCGGTGTAGAATCACCATCTTAAAGCTTAATACCTGAAAGGAATGGAGACTTGGAATGCTTTTAATATGACATTTTGAAATTATTTAGAAGGTCTGAAATGTATTTAGGATGATATGCCTTTACCTTGAAGTAGACTAGTTGATTTTTATATCAAGGAATTCTCTCGACAGTCCCAAACCAGTCATTGAGAAAGTGTGATTCAAAGCAATTTTAATTTCAGAATTTTTTTCTATGGAACTTCCAAAATTAAAATATCATAAAAATAAAGTACAATAATTAAAATTGAGTCTCCAATATGCTTCAAATAAATATTTAAATCATACTTGTATCTCAAGAAGTTTTTTTTACAGAGAGAAACTGTCCATTTTGGTATACCAGGCCCTTGAAGCCTATTCGAGACCATATAATGATTTCTTCAACCTGCAAAAAAAAATGGATCATGAACATATAGTTTTGGATGATGCATATATATCTCTTCCTCAATATACCCATGGGGAAATGCACTTTTTACATCCATGTGATGCACCTCCCACTGTTTGGATGTTGTAATGGCTAGAACTAGCCTGTTTGAGTCCATCTTGGAAACCGTTACAAATGTATTAGTGTAGTCAAGACCATGGACTTGGGAGTATCCCTTAGAAAAAAATATTTCTTTGTATTTGATTGAATTATCAATTGCATCCACCTTAGTCTTATATATCCATTTTCATTGTACCAATTTCCTACTGGGAGGAAGGGAGATTTGTTAGGATTATTAATCCTCCCTTGTCCAAATTTGGTCATATGTCTAAATTGGGAGTCATGTCTAAATCGGGAGTCCATCCAGTCTATTTATAGTCATTAACACCATTGGGTCCACTTGGCTTAATTGGGGCACATGTTTCACTTACTAAAGTGTGGGGAACACTAATTGAGGCTCACTGCCACTGATTACACTTGATTGCATCAGTTTAGGAGCCTCCTAGACCAATCCCTGCAATTTAGGAAGCCACTGGGAGTGCTGAAACCAACCAAGGTCAGTTCACTTCAGTTAATGACTAGTCAAGCTAAGTTAGGAGTCAGTTACATTCAATTCTAGTCCTCTACATTCAGTTAGCGCTAGGTTTACTTGACTGCACTCATGTGGGGCGCATTTCTCACCTACCACAGTCAGTTAACCTTAGTCAACACTGAATGTAACACTTGAGTTGTGTTTTAGAGCTTTGATGAACTCCGGTTATGGTTTAGACAAGGTCAGTTAACTATTGAGTCCTCCGATAGTGATTTAGACAAGGTCTTAGTTACCTACAGTCAAGTAGAGTCTATCAATTTGAACTTCCTCATGTGGATTCGAATTTCATGTGGCTATTAAAGCCATTTTACTTCATTGTAATTACCATCTGATTACTTTTTGATTAATGAAAGCATTCACAGCTGCAAGCCATTTTTTGCACTGTTTCATTCTTCAATTGCTGAGTAAATTGTCTAATCTACTTTGTGAGTTGTGTATTTGTCTACAGATCTATGTGCTCAAATTTACAATATTAGCTCCCAGTTCCATTCTTTTAAAGAGAATTGAACTCCTCATCCATGGAAACATTCCACCTTGTATATTTTGATGCTTCAAAATATGAATATGGATCACATTCCAACATTAGAAAACAAATTTTAGGAAAGAAGGATCATTTACAGAAAGTGCATAGTATGCATCTTCAAATTGAGACCTAGTTTTTGTAGTTTCTCTAGGATCATCAACAAGATTACCTATTGATTAAAGTGTATTTTCATCCCACTTGGTTCTTGAAGGTGGATTTGTATTTACAAAATTAATCTGATATTCATCATAAAATAAAAAATCAGAGAACTTACTAGAGGAATCACTTACTTTATCATGCATAGGGCTTGAGCATTCTCCCTCTTCCATTGGATTTTTCTGCAAAGGTTATTCCTCAACCTGAACACTCCTTTCGATGAACATATTATGAGTGGAGGGATCATAAATCTTGTAATATTTGGCATTCTTTGCATATCCAACAAGGATGCATGGATGACTTTGAGTCTGCAAATATTTCCTCTTCTCCGGATCAATTTTGGACCAACCTTTTGAACCAAAATTTTGAAATATGACACGTCCGGTTGTGCCCTCTCCAAGATTCAAATGGTGTCATTACTTCCACTCATTTGTGAGGAAGCCTATTCTAAATATGGGCTGCACAATTGATGGCTTCATCCCATGGTCTTGGAGAAATATACTTGGACTCAAACATAGAAGTAGCCATCTCTTTCAGTGTTCTATTTTTCCTCTCTACCACACTGTTTTGCTAAGGTTTGTAGGGAATGGAATGTTTCATTTGAATGCCAACTTGAGCACATAATTTTTGCAATTATTTCTTGACATATTCACCTCCATTATCAGTCTGAAGTACCTTTATCTTTGTCCCAGATAAGTTCTCAACCGAGGCTTTAAATATAAGAAAATATCATACACCTCTGACTTATTCTTGAGAAAATACACTTAGCAAAATCTAGAGTAATCATCTATGAAAGTAAGAACATACTTTGAATTACTCAGTGAATAGGTAGGAAAAGGAACATTGATTTTAGAATGAACCAATTTGAGAGGTGGAAAAACTCTCTTAGCTCCTCCTTTCTCATATATGTGCTATGGATGCTTGCCAAAAAGACAACCCTGACAAATGCCTTTTGAAAACTTAATCTCTGGAATCCCTTCAACCAGTGAGAACTTATTCAAATATTGCAAATACTTGAAGTTCAGATGGACAAATCTTTCATTCCATATCTTGTTGGCCTCATTGGAAGGAGTCAGAGGATAATTTGAAGAAGCATATGGAAGAAAATGAGAGGATATTTATACCTCCGAATCATAACATTTTACCCAAGTCTAGTGTATATCCTATTTCATTAATAATGATGCCAAAAGATACTTTCTTTGTGAAAATATTATTTTTTTGATTGGTTAGAATTCATCACATTGTTTTGGAAATGTTATTTTTTAATGTAAATTCGTTGGATGAATCATCTTAATAATGAAATCAGAAAACTATTTGGCCAGAAAAATTTTAATGGGGACAATTTCCCGGCAGATTGAGAGAATTTCCAACAAAAAAATAGAGTTAATGCAGGTTAAGCATGAGTTAGGCAGTGATATGTCAAAGCGAAGGTGGGTTTAAGAGTATGTTAGTTGTCCTGAATTTCCAAATTGCATTAAATAACCAACGTATTCCAGGAGTGAAACGTGCACGTAAATTAATTTTTAATTCCTATGTATTTAAGAAAAGGGTGGCGCAATTGTGTGATAGAAGTGGTGGAGGATCCATTCCTGATCATGATATGACAGGTAATAAAGTGAGAAACTTTTATAAAAAAGGAATTGTTTGAGCATCCATTTCTTATCACTCATACGGAGGGAATTGAAAATAAATTCAAGGAAGAAATTAAACTGATAATATTTTTCGAAACTTAATCAAAGTAGTTGAACATCGATTCCTGGTCATTAATCTGGCGAGCAATTTAGAAAAATTCGTGGAAGCAATTAAAAATAAGAATGTTTTTAGAAAATCCTTATTTTTGCGGTGATATTTGGCATGGTCATGAAAGAACCAAAAGATGTCAGTATATTCATCCTTACATTTGGCCATCAAGATGACCCACACCAAAGACAATTCTTGAAAATTCATCTAAGCAAAAAAATGTGTTGAAGGTAAATCGTGTAGGCTAGCAATAAACCATTCTATCAAGGCATTGTAATCTTAATAGGAAATAAAAATGTACTTGTCGGTTACTATTGATCAATATTAAACAAGAAATATGAGCAATAAGAGCATGTATATACTAATGTTTATATAATTTTTTAAATTATTGCTTCTATGTGTATTCTATTCATAGGATATTCTAAGATGATAGTGATGATAGTAAGAAAAATCATTGTTCAATTGGTTGAGGAAGTGTGCATTTTTGTGCTAATCATGAAAAATTGCTTCCCTACCAAATCATGGATAAGTAGGCTCATATATTTGTATGTATCCAATTTTGCAGAGGTGATTCATGAATAAGTATGCCATGAGATGTGTGCAATTATGCCTTAGACAATATTTCATATGGGGTGTACCTAGATTGGACTAGTGTGCATTTTTGTGTTGGACATGAAAAAATGGGAAACCCTATCAACTGCTAATTTGACAGTATTGGATTTCACTATAGATGGAACATTTTACAGAAGGAGTACAAGTAGATGTATAACCATAAACCTGATTTCTTGAACCTGTTAATTTCCTTGGCTGAATATATAGTTGAAAAAACTATTCATTTTTTTATTTCCTTGCAATAAAAAATTGAGGAATGATAGTAAACAATTTCCATGAAAATTTATTTTATATCTCAATTCTAAATTTAATAGTGATTATATAAAATTATTGGTTGAGTCTCTATATTTTTGGAAATGATGTTTTAATTTCTGGAAATGATGTTTTGAATCATCCACCTAAAATCCTATGCTTTCAACTTTTTTGGTCCCTCATAGGTGAGAAATATGGGCATTTCACTAGTAGAAAATGAGAGATAAATTACTAGGCAACCAAAAAAATTGGTCACCACAAATTTTTCAAGATATAATGATGAAACATGAGTGAGCTAGCTAAAAATGACCAGAGGAATGACCAATTGGGTCACGAGATAAAATATATATGACCAGATAATAAGTAACTAAATTAAAAATGACCATATAACAATAAGATTAAGAATTTGAATTGGTCATTGTCAGTTGTGTCACTTTGAAAATGGAAAATTGCGATTTTGACAAAGAATTTGTACAATTTACTAAATTCTAACATTGTATATTGATTTAGAGTCCCCCTTCGGAATCCATTAGTAGTGTTATAATTTAGTAAATTGTAGAGCCCCTCGTGGATTAAGTATCGGGATATTCACTCATTAATGTTTCATCAAATGGCTCAATATTGAGTAATATTGTTTAAATAGTATTATATGTCGACATACATGGTATCCTTTTGTATTTATATAATAATCAAACAACCATTGTTATGGTGCCTCTCCAATGAGTATGCCAAAGTTGTCCATTTATATCCTCTCTACAACGTTGTCCTAGCAATTAGACACCAAATATTAATTTGATCATGATATTGTTTTGACTAGAGTCATTAATTATACCCATCATTAATATATAACAATATCCCATAACCAATATAATTTTTTTATAACCTGCAATATGTATGTCAATTGACATAATCAAATGTCCCTAGCTCCCACAACACCTACCATTGAATGATGCAATTTATATATTTCATCTATATATATATATATAAACACATAAATTATAAACCTGCACAAAATATAAACTTTAATATAATTCGATCTATAGAAACTCATAAAATAAAATAAAAACAATGAGCAATATAATATATTACTATTATTATTGTGTGTGTGTGTGTGTGTATATATATATATATATATACATATATATATATATATATACATATATAT
>LPNX010991900.1:1150113-1192976 GCA_001517045.1 Pseudotsuga menziesii
TCTCATCACAAAACATTATTTTCAATTTGGTCTTCGTCTTATGCCCCAATTGCGACCACTTGGGGGAATAATGACCTACCTTAATGTGGTATCATGGTTCGATGTGGAAGTTGGGTTCTGGGTTCATTTTCTCCCCCTTTGACACTACATAGAACTCTATGTAGGAACCATCGACTATATTGAGGGGATTTTTTATGGAGTATTTGTCAATGGAGTCTTTTTACCAGTATGTCAGTCATAAAACTCCCATTGGTTGGCCCAACATTTTGGGTTGGAGGGAGGGGAGGGTTTTTATATGGTCCTAGATGGAATTAAACTGGTCTATCGTGGTGTGAAACCAATTGAACGGAGCTTGAAATCAGTTGAATGGGGCATGAAATCAACATTTATGGTATTAAATAGCCCACGTCGGTGAAAAATTGTAGCTGGGGTTTGTCCAATTTGCATCCATATATTTGGACTCATACAAGGGAGAAAATGGAAGCACTAGAGAGAATGTGGAGGCTCTTGAAGAGGCATGCGAAGGATTATGTAGCATCAGAGGCTTCTGTAGTATCATAGTTGAAAACTACATCTTTTTCTATTGAGGTAAGAAAATGACATGTTTCCTCTCCCATTTCTCATGCGCCTATTAGTTTTATTTTTTATGTGCCTTGGGATCTCTATGGATGTGGATCCTACATAAAGTCTCATAGCCCTATGTATTATTTTATTTTTTGAAATTGTGTATGTGCCTTGGGATCTCTATGGATGTGGACCCTATGTAGAGGCTCATAATCTCGTGTCTTATTTTATTTTTGGAAATTTTCTATGTGCCTTTGGAGCTCTATGGATATGGATCCTGTATAGAGGCTCATAACCTTGTGTATTTTTTTATTTTTGAAAACTTTTGGTTGGAATTTGCACAGAGATAAAACCTATGTTCATCCATGGGGGGACTAACATAACATCATATGTTCATCCTTTCTCGCTACAAAGAGATCCTAAAATAGAAGCATACAAAAGTCTCTATGATGGTTATAATTAAGGCTAAAGAGCTTACACTCTTCTCTATCTATTAAACTATGAAAATATCCACCTTCATCAAATAGGTATACCTGTGGACTTGAACTACAACTGCTATTAGGGATTTTGTAGGAGACATCCATCAAAATTCCCCTGAATCCTTATGCAATGCACACCCATTCAAAGTTTATGAGAGAAGTCCCATTTCCCCAAAGTAGTATTGGTAATCTGAAATATGCATATGACGTAGTATCTAATGTGAGGTTGTAGGTAGCACCCCTCATTTACCACCAGTAAATTCCATCCAAGAGTTAGTTAATCCCCACGAAGGAAAGAGGTATTGATTCCCCATTTGCAAATACCCAAGATCCTTTGATAAATGTTTGTTTGCATATAGCCCCTCGAACCTCTAAATTCGATGTTATCGAATCCATTCAAGCCAGGTGGCAATGCCAAATCTAGGCTCATATACTCCGCTTGGTTACTCTACTTGGGTAGTCCTCGAGTGTTAATAAATAGATGATATCGCATTGAGATATTTATTTTGTCCATCGTAACAAGTTCCTTTTAAGAGTTTATCCCCTTATTATAACCAACCCATTCCTTAAATAAATAAGTAGTTCCCATAATATGTAGACTATTGGGTGAGTTATAAACCTATATACCCTGCTGCTAATGATGAATAAGCAACGTGGACTCATAATTCTCCCCATATTAAATTGTTTGACCTTCTTCATAATTCCCTCTTATGTCTCCTTCACTTCCACTCAGTAGCCCCTGAAGAGTACCATTTCCATTATGAGCATTGTTGTTGGCATTTGCACATAAACAAAACCTATGTTCATCCATTGGGGGCTAATCCCAATAATTTTAATATCTCTCCCGAAAATCAATCCATGTTGTAATCGATTTACTTAGGCTCCCATTTTAGATAGAGGGATATGGCTTATAATATTGCTTGGAATATCTTATTGAGGGTTGTTTTTGTTTCATGGCACCGTTATTAGGTTTGTTTTAGGTTTCCCACTAGATTTAATAGGGCCACCATGAATCCCATAACAAATAGAGATAAGGGAAACCATGCATGGAAAGCATTACAATAAAAGGCATATAAATACTAATCTAAATGAAAATGAAAAAGCATTGATAATGAAGATGAAGGAAACTTATTACAATAGTAAGAAGAAATTGCAGAATAAAAGCAGTACCATGCCTAGATATTTTTTATCATTCTTGACTCCCCCCAAAATAAGTGTGTTCCAAAGAGCATTAAATTTATTTTGCATGTTGTACATCAATTGGTGGAGATATTTGTTTACTTATTTAGGACCCATGGAGTTTCCATCATGCCACATGTTATCATAAATTATGTGCATGCAATACCATGCCCAGATATTTATAACCAATCTTGACTCCACCCAAAATAAGTGTGTTCGAAAGAGGATTAAAATTATTTTTCTTGTTATGCATAACTAATTAATATAATATTTTCTTCTTTAGGACCCAAGGATTTTCCATCATTCCACATGTTATCATAAATTCTATGCATGCAGTACGATGCCCAGATATTTATGACCATTCTTGACTCCACCCAAAATAAGTGTGTTCCAAAGAGGATTAGATTTATTTATCCTATTGTACATCAACTGATTGAGATAGTTTTTTACTTATTTGAGACCTAGGGTGTTTCCATCATGCCACATGTTACCATAAAGTCTGTGCATGCAGTACCATGCTCAGATATTTTTGGCCATTCTTGACTCCACCCAAAATAAGTGTGTTCCAAAGAGGATTAACTTTATTTCACCGGTTGTAAGTCAACGGATTGAGATAGGTGTTTAATTATTTAGGAACTAGAGAGTTTACATCATGCCACATGTTATCATAAAGTCTGTGCATGCAGTATTGTGCCCATATATTTCTGACCATTCTTGACTTCACCCAAAATAAGTGTGTTACAAAGAGGATTAAATGTATTTCTCTTGTTGTACATTAACTGATTGAGATAGTTGTTTACTTCTTTAGGACCCATGGATTTTCCATCATGCCACCTGTTATAATAAAGTTTGTGGGTGCAGTACCATGCCCATATATTTCTAACCATTCTTGACTCTACTCAAAATAATTGTGTTCCAAATAGGATTAAATTGATTTCGCCTGATGTACATCAACTAATTGAGATAGGTATTTACTTCTTTAGGACCCAAGGAATTTCCATCATGTCACATGTTATCATAAATTCTATGCATGGTCCTAGATAAAATTAAGAGTAGAAATGTAGAAATTTAAATTCAATATAAATAGTACATACCAGGGGTCTATTAGTTTAAATAAACTACCTTTCAAAATAGTAGGAGATAACATTGAACAAAGTTTGTCTTTTTATTTTTAATCGTCTTACGAGAACTTAAAAAGAAATTCAAATTAGTTCTTTTTACATGAATGATGAATTTTTTGCTTAAAAAATCATGTGAGTGTTACAATTACCAAACAAACAATATATTTAGTAATAGTAATTAATTAAATTAAGACAATGGAATAAAAGGAAAGAGTACATTGTTCTAAACATGCATATCAGAATCATTATGCATCTTCTAAACATTTCATTGTACTACACAATGTTGGAGTATCGGTACAACTGCATGGTATAACTTCCATAACTCTAGGAATATAAAAATGTGGACTGACCGCCACTCCTCTTAATTGGCCCTTGTTGTTGCTTTCATATGTTCATCAATATATTCAAGTTTTGGTGTAACGAAAAACCTTACATGGTATTAGATATGACGTCTCAAGTTCAATTTCCCCGAGCTACCTCCGAGAGGGTGTACTGGAGTATTGGTACAACCATATGGTGTAACTACTGCACCTCCAGGAATATAAAAATGTGGACTAACCACCAGTCCTGATAATAGGGACATGTTATTGGTTCCATTTGTTCATCAACATCTACAAGTTTTGGTGTAACGACAAACCTTACACACAACATGTTGCTTTAAGGTTTAAAGTATAGTGGTGGCTCTATAAATATGTACATGAGTTCATCAAATTAACTTATGATCTGCTGGAAAATAGTAATTCATCCACCAACGCCCAACAGAGTATGTTTACCAATAGGATTCAATCTTTGAACAGTATTATAATGTAAGGTAGGTACATATGACCTTGCCAACAAAGTACAATTGTATTTTTACGATAGACCACAAGATTGATCATTTAAAACAAAGAAACTAAATGCATGATATATTTCAAGTTATAATGAAAACCATATCACTTTCCCCCTCTCTTTCTTCTAGTGAATATTTTGATTTAGAAAACTATATGTATCTGATAAATAAGAAAGAATACTTCAATATTTGTATGATATAAACTCTAGTTAGTAATTCATACACATGAATGTTTTCACTAGTACTCCATGATCATGTTGGGAATTCTAGGATAAAAATTGTGCTAGACAATACCAAAGACTTGTGTGTAAACTGTAAATTCCGCTGATAAAAACTCTTGGTAGAAGTAAGGTGATTGAAAACTACAGTCTTTTCCATTTTTGAAGGATAATTAATCAACTCATTAGGTCTTTCAAATAAAAAATATCCCATATCCATGAGGATAAGTACATCACACCTTAGCCTATTCATGAAATTATGGGACGATACAATAGTTCACTTCATATGCCAACTAATAACATACAATGGACCATATACATTCATGAGGTCATATGGGTGGCATCTCATTTTGGGTATCTACTTTCCTAATTTAAAAATTATACAATTTTGACATTTATCCTTTACATAACATACATGCCTTAGTGGTAGTAGTTAGCTCAGTTTGTAGGATAGAGGTCCATTGTTACAAATAAATAAGGGTCTAAATATACATACATATTTTGATATTGCACCATCAGTATGAAAATTTATTTTTATTTTAAATATACTTGGTTTTAATATGCTCTATTGTGCAAGCATGAAATGTTTACTTCACATGTATAGATGTGCACTTTAAGAATATTTACCCAATTCGATGAGGCACCATTTCAAGAAATGAAATGAAAAACCAGATAAGTGATTCCCTCTACAATACAACAACTAACTATTGTGTCTCAAATTATAGTCATAATTTGTCTCCAAAACTACAAACCTGTATATTTTTTCATTGTTAAATTTTTTGAATGCAATCGAACGGCTTCTTTCGAGATGTAATATGTCTGTACTTTCTTTAAACCTCCTAGATCCAAAACTTTATGATGCAATCATTGTTGTACACTAGTTCTGCTACTTTCTCCTCTCTCTATTATTTTCAATTTGTCGGGCTTCCAAGTTTTTTTTTGCAGTCTTTCTTTAGCTCTGTTGTTCTTAGTTCCTTTAATTCTCTCTAGAAATTGGTTTTGATGCATTTCAATTCAATAAGAGATAGATTAAAAGAGTTGAAAGTAAGAGTGACACACATATGGCATAATTGAATGTGTAAAATTGGATATGAGTCAACCCCCAATTTTTTCAACGGTTGAATACCATGCACATGATGAGATAATAGATGATGATAGGAGGTTGGAGAAATGTGCATGTCTATGTACTATTTTTTGTGGGGGTAAGAGGAGAAAAAGATGAGATATTCATGAACATATGATGCAATATGGTCATAGTGGTATGATCCCTTTCTCTGAAAGTGTTTATTGTAAAAGGATACAATTCCTAAACATGAGAGATGTAGAGGCACTAAACATAGATGAAGTGGCAACAAATGCAGAAGAAGAGGCACCAACATTAGATGAAGAGATTGAAGTTGATAGAGTTTTAAATGATGGTTTCAATGATGGTTAGCAGAATTTTAGGGTGGATGCTTCAAAACATGTGTATGGTACTTGCAAGTTAAGTCAGTTGTTAACAATCCTTCTAATTATTAATTTGAAAATGATGCATGGTTGGAAAAATGGGAGTGTTGATTAGTTATTTCCATTGCTACATCGTTTTTTACCACCTGAATCAACATTTCCAACAAAACAGAGTACATGTAAAGAGAAAATCACTAATCTAGGATTAGCGTATGAAAACATCCACACATGTGTTAATGGTTATGTATTATTTCTCAAAAATCATGCAAGTGATAATGAATGTCCAAAATGTAAATAAGCGAGGTATAGATCAAGGTTGATATCAAATTCATCTCCTACTGGTGTAGGTGGGTCAATCACAACCAACCCAAACCAACACCTCCAGGATCTGCAGGCTCCTATCCTTAGTAGGACTACCAAATTTAGCCCTGAACGCCAAATTCTGCTTCAAAAATACCTTCCTACAACTTTACCTCTGCAACTGCCTTTCCACAACTCTGTTTCTACATCCGCCTTTCAGCATGTGGGATGCAGGATCTCCATTTTACCCAAATTTCATTCCGCAATTCAAATTTCGGTATGCGGGGCGCGAAATTCCAATTTCTCAAAGTTGCTCCTCTATAACTTTGCTTTTGCAATACTCTCCTCGCAATCTTTTCCGACCGTCGATTATTCCTTGCGTATTCCACCACAGCCGTCGATTTACCTTCTTCTACGGATTTCCTAGATCTTGGTGAATCTGTTATCTCTCTTGCATCTTCACTTCGGATTACTCCCAGGCCGTCAGATCTACATTTGCAAACCCAATCAATGTCGTCCATTTTCTGCAAAAACTTGTTAAGTCAGAAAACTTGTGTTCTATGCGGGTTGATCAATCCGACCTCTAATATCTGCAATTCTTTAGTCTAGTTCTCCTACACATTCATCTATCCTACCCTTCAATGATTCAAGCAAAGATCTAACCATTGAACTAACGATTTTAGAGAAATCTACAGATATTCATGAACACGCCGAATCGACTCTGCATAGCTACACAACTCAACATAATGCATACATCCAGACACACAATCCTCGGAACACATTGCTAAATTCTATTAAGCAAATAAAAGTAATTGCACACAACTTTGGTTCTCTTTCATCCTCCTCAAATATTTACAAGTTGGTACAGACATAGGTCTTCCCGCTTCTCTGCAAAACGCAGTTTTACTCCTGAAAGATGGAACCCCTTCTACTCCCCTAAGCTACCTATTTAAACTAAACTGTTAACTCCTACTCTGAGTGGTCTTACAACTGAAACAAACCACTACCGTGCATGCTAAGAAACGTCCCTATCACTTGTGGATTGATCTCCATGCAGGGAGTCACAATCTTCCATCATGCCTATCGTTGCTAACAAATATGACTCATCAAACAACCAAAAGTATTCCTCAGCATGACTCATCTAGAACAAACACCTATTAGATTGGATTTGTTATCCTATCTAGACTTTCTAGGAAGTAAAATACTTTACATGAGTTTACAATGGTTTTAAAATGAACCCCTCCTTGGGATAATGTCTAGACCTTAGGGTCTAACCATAAATTTAGTAGTTGGATTTGAGAGCTAATTCTCTTGCATTAGACTCCCAAAGTAGAAATAAATCGTGACCTCCTGGTCATATGTCTTCAGCTTCTATTTTCCTGGATCCCAAACTTTAGTCTTCTACTCTAAGAAACCCTTATTTTCTTCACTATGCCACTACACTCTGTTGTACCTTTCCATTTCATATCTGAACTTTTGGTTACCTTCCTCGACTTCTATTTCCTTTTCTTCTTCTTTTACTCTTCAGTTTACTCTAAATGTTGCCCCAAATATTGTTTTGGGCACTTACCTAGACTCTTCCCTTGATACTGCTTCCAACATTGTTCTTGACATTTCTGTCACCCATGCCTCCTTTATGCTTTGGTAAGAACCTCCCTCTACAATATCCAACATCTACTTACTGTCTGCAAATTCACTTTCAGAAAGTAAATTATATTCTAACCTCTTAACTATAGTAACAAAATCACTCTCACTTTTTAGTATAGTAGTAAACAGAACACAGAGTTGTAAACTAGTATCTTATCTTGTCTCTTTTACAACTGGAGACACTTCTTCCTCTTGTTCAAATTATTTCAGCAAGAATTTTATCCATCCATTGATTACTTGATTCTCTTCAAGAATTTCTTTAGTGTGCTGCGTTTATGTGTCAACAAAACTCTCCTCTGGCCTTGTCTTGACAATCTTCAGTAAATGTCCTTCAATTCCTTAACCACTTATGTCAGTCAATTTAGTCTTGCTCAATCCCAAGACTGCTTCTCCTTCCACCTGAGACACATTAGCCTCATCTTCACCCTTATGATATTCTTCCTCCTTGTCACTAAATAAAATTCTTTGTGACACTATCTCATCCATCTTTGTCAGAACAGAATTTTGATTTCTCACTTTTATGACAATCCCAAAGGTCTGTCTATTACCCTTACTTTGGCTCTTTGAGTAAAGCAAATATTCTTTTTCCAAAGCAGGAACAAATTCTCTCTCATAAGACATGACTATCTCTTCCCCAATAATATTGTTGTATTCATTATTTAAGGACTCTATAGGCTCCTTTTGCTGCAATAAATCATCTTTTCCTTTGGTATTGCTTGACATCAATTCCATCCATCCATCTAGACTGACTAAATATTTCAAACATTCATCTTTTCCTATGCACTCCCCAAGGTACTTCATTTCTTCATCAAAAATATTAAAACATAATTTATTTACTTGAGGTTTCCATTCACAATTAAACTCAGATTTCTCTAACAGGTTCTCCAACAATAACATCTCCCTGTCAACTTCTCCAAGCACAGTATCTTCATGCTTTCCATCTTCCTCATATTTATTCCTTTCCTGGAAACCTTTAGTTTTCTTCAGTTCTAGGACTGATCACTCTTTATTCTGAGACTTAGGTGTCTCACTTTCATATTCACTGCTATCTCCTTCACTATCACAAACCCAATCTCTCTATGACATTGGTTCTTCATGTTCTATCAAAATAAAATTATGATCCTTCATCACTGTGACAATTCTAGATATCTGTCCAACCATCTTTTCTTGACCTTGCAGATAGGTTAACTCCTCTTTATCTTTGTTAATATTACGTTTCATCATAGGAATCATAACTACTTCATCTTCATTAGTGTTACCTTCATCACTTGACAAGGAATTTTCAATTTCCTTCTACTATAACACTTCATATGTGTCTTTTCTTGCAAGACACTCTGCCTCACATCTTGCTTGCCAACCTCCAACTTCACTCAAGACAAATTCAAAAGATAGATGGTATTCTACATAACTTGCAAGCACATTTACATTTTCATTTTTAAAATCACAAGACCTTATGGTCTTATTTGATGATTCTGTCACCAAATCTTCTTGCCGTTCCAAGTCTTCCACATGACTCAAAAAATATTCATTGTCCTTCCTCTCAGCTTCTTCGAGAATAACAGATGAATACATGAGGTCCTTATTTGTTTCCTTCATCTCTTGGTAATCATCATGTGCCAAGTATTCTTTGTTCTCAGCTTTCATAGTAAGCTGGAAATCATTACCTTCACTCAGCTGTGTATGTGCATGTACATGAGACTCAACAATCTCATCTTCTCCCAGAACAGAACTCAGAGTCTGTCCTCTGCCTTCATCTTCTATGACAATATTATCAAATTGTACTTCTTCATTTTTTGTACCTATAGACACACACAAAATATTAGTTTCAAAACATTGAGACCTCTTGGCCTCTCTTGAAGCTTTAGTCTTCAAGACTTTCTTCAGACACTCTCTTGCCTTGAGTATCTCTTCTTCACACCGAGCATTCATCAGTTGCTCTTATTTCCTTTGTAGCTTATGTCACTTCACCTTTCTCTTCAGAATGAAACCACATCTTTAGTCTTCCTTTCTCTTCTGTAACAACTCCATCATTTCTTCGAGACAGACTTTTATCTCAGCCTTCTCTTTCTCATACTCTTCATCACTCAACTTCCTCCATATGAGATTTTCCTTGGAATTTTCTTTCCTCCCTTTGTGGCTGCCTCCTAAACCTCTGCTATGACTCTCAATAGTCGTCTTCTTGAGTTTCTTCCACTTTTATTTGAGCTGCACTTAGCCTATGCAGTAACAGTCCTACCTGCTACACCTCACCTCACCAAACCTCCTCTGTGCTTGGTATTTTGGAAAGTATTGGTCCTCTTTTTAGAACCCTTCTGAGAAAACATCTATGCTCCTTCTATGCTTTCTCTCACAACTCATCTGCATGAGAACATAACTATCCTCTTGTACTTCAATCTTCACTTGAAATACTAGGTTTTGGCCACACTTCTATTTTCTCTTAGAAATCTTCACTAGCTTCTTCAATCACCATTCTCAATGACTGTGATCTTCTTTGCTGATATGCTTCACTTCTGCTTTTACCCTTTTGCATGCATAGACTCCTCCCAAAGTAGATATCTATGCCTATATCTTATTGTTTAGGCTCTAAGCCTTTTCTTCTTTGACATGCAAAACTCTTCCACTCATAAGTTCTCTTACATACTTCTTGGCTATCTTCTATATTCACAGAATACTATCTTATACCCCGTGTTCTTTCATTTTTTCTTAGAGTAAACTTACCCTCTTCCTTCATGTGCCACTGTGCTTCTCCTCATTACCTTCATAACTTCTTCCTTCACCTCTGATCTACTTCTGTCATGACCTCTTACTCTGTCTGTGCGTGTATCCATATTCTTGCACTACGCCTTCACTCGCAGGGTTATAAGTATCTATGTGACCTTCAAAATATTCAAACTTAACTTCTTTTATCCTAGCATTGTTAGATTTCCTGAGATCTTCCTTCTGTCTCAACTTTCTCATAAATTCTACCCATAATCACAACTGTGGAGTTTATTCAATAACTTTACCCAGTCAAATCTGGAATTTGCTCTTCTTTTCAACACGCAAGAAATATTTTTTTGGATATGATACCAAAATTCGGCAGACAAGACACCTCTGCTCCTCATATCTTCAATTGGATCATTTTTTTTGAGCAAATTGCTCCTTCCAGTACTAAACCAGAAGTGGAGAATTTACCACTTAATATCCCAAGTTAGGAAATTGTTGATCAAGCTTGCTTGATCAACTATGCTGGGTGTGAAGGAAATTCCAAAAGTGAAAACTGTCAACCTTACTTTGTATGTTTGATTGTGTGGTAGGTTATCAGCTTTTCTTACAGCATTCGCTACAAGCAGCTCTTTCTTCTCACTGTATTCACTACAAGTAGCTCAGTCCTTCTTACTACATTCAAAATGGCTCATCTAGTAGAGCCTCTCACTCCCTTCAACTATCACTAGTGGAAGGAAGACACGGTGGTAATGCTCTGCACCAAGAAGCACTTCAGACTCATAGAAGAAATAGAGGCAGTGCCATCTTTAGATAATGACAAAGAAAAGTACTGGAACAAGCTTGATGAAGCCCATGTACACTTGCTCTCCTCAGTCTCTAGAGATATTCGATTCCACATCCAAGGATTGAAGACTCCCAAGGAGGTTTGGGACAAGCTTGCCTCCTTATTTGATAAGTAGGATGAGATGAGCATCCATCATCTAGAAAATGATCTGATCACTCTTAATCCATCCAACTTAGAATCACTGAATGAATTCCTCACAAAGTTCAAGAACCTGATATATCAGTTGAAGTAATCCAAAGTGGAGAAGGATGAAGATCATATCATCCTTTCCATTCTTAGAAAGCTCAATGCAGACTACTTAGTCTTTGTATCCACCTTCCAAATAGTAAGGCTCACTACTCCAAATTGGAAGATGCCCACTCTTAATTCCTTCATCGAATCTCTTATTTCTGAGAATGATAAATTGATCCAAATGGGGATCATTTGATCTTAGAAAGATCTAGCTCTGGTTGCAAGAGGAGATAAGGTAGAGAATGACAAAGGGAAGCAAAGAGATGAGTCTCCTGTGAAGAAAGAGCATTCAAAATATCCTTCAGGTTTGAAGAGAAGCAAGAAGAATGGCAAAGGCAAGTTCCTCTGCTCTTACTGTGGAAGGGGCTTTCATTCAGAAAGCTCCAGTATGAGAAGACGACTTGATGAAATAGCTCTTCTTTTGAAGAAACATAACATTTGTGTACCTTCTAGTGCAAGGAAGGATGACTCTGAAGAAGAAGAAGATGAAAAATACCAAAGGAAAGGCCATGCACTGAAGGCTTGTTGCACATCAGCACATGTCTTCCTCATTGATTCTAGAGCTTCCAACCATATGGCTGCATCCAGAGAATCATTCTCTTCTTTTCAGTCCTTTGATGGTCCTAGTATTCATATGAGCAATAACACTAAAGCCCAAACAAAATGGAAGGGATCTATCAAGCTTGAACATGGAAGGTTCAAAGATGTGCTATTTGTTCCCTCCCTAGCTTCAAACCTGTTATTTGTCTATCAGATGACCCATACTAGATCTCCAAAGCAAGTGATATTTGGTATTGAATCAGTGGAGATCACAAATATCTCTACTGGGAGAATCATAGCAAAGGGTACTACAAATCATGCTTCAAAAGCATATGAGTTCTCACATTTCATGCCTCCTTCAGAACCAGTGCACTCTCAGCAGTCACTTGCAAGGGAAGGTAAAATCATTGCATCTACTTCTTTTACAGCTTCTACTAGTATTGCAGATCCATCTTTATCAGTTTATGAGATTGAAATTCAGGGTGACTTAGATCTAGATTCTATCCCTACTTCCAAACTGGAAGCTAGGAAGATGATTGGAAACTCACCTGACACTCAAAAAGGAAAGACCCTTGCACTATGCCATGCAATATTACCTCCTTCAGAGAGATGCAACAGACTCTCTGTTAGATGCTATATGGAAAGGGCTCAGTCTCACTACATTCAGAAGAATGGATATGATCATACACCTCTTCATTCAACAAGAGACAAAGGTTACATTCCTCCTTCCTTCCATCATCATTTTTGGAGAAGAAGGAGAATTCTACATGCCAGGCCCTAGAATACCTGTGCAAAGCATACCATGCATGCTGCTTCACTACGTGACAGAGATGAAGATTGCAGCAACATATTTTCAAGTTTTTCAAACTTGAGACCTGATTTTACCTACTTAGATAGAGGGGGGGATTTTTTCCCATGTGATTTTTGCCCCAGCTCCTTGTATTAAGCAGTTACTTATTTTACTTGATGTAATGGGTGACCTATGGTCTTAGTTACCAGGGCCCACAGACTATCTAAGTTATCATTTAGGGAGGTGTTAGGATTATTAATCCTCCCTTGTCCAATTTGGTCATATGTCTAAATCAGGAGTCATGTCTAAATTGGTAGTCCATCTAGTCTATTTTTAGTCATTAGCACCATTGGGTCCACTTGGCCTAATTGGGGCACATGTTTCAGTTACTAAAGTGTGGGGAACACTAATTGAGGCTTACTGCCACTGAATGCACTTAATTGCATCAGTATAGGAGCCTCCTAGATCAATCCCTACAATTTAGGAGCCACTAGGAGTGCCGAAACCAACCAAGGCCAGTTCAGTTCAGTTGATGACTAGTCAAGCTAAGTTGGGAGTCACTTACATTCAGTTCTAGTCCTCTACATTCAGTTAGTGCTAGGTTTACATGGCTGCACTCAGGAGGGGTGCATTTCTCACCTACCACAGTTAGTTAGCCTTAGTCAACACTAAATGTAACACTTGAGTTGTGTTTTAGAGCTTCGATGAACTCCAGTTATGGTTTAGACAAGGTCAGTTAACTATTGAGTCCTCCCATAGTGATTTAGACAAGGTCTTAGTTATCTACAGTCAAGTAGAGTCTATAAATTCGAATTTCCTCATGTGGATTTGAATTTCATGTGGCTATTAAAGCCATTGTACTTCATTGTAATTATTATCTGATTACTTTTTGATTAATGAAAGCATTCACAGCTGCAAGCCATTTTCGCACTGTTTCATTCTTCAATTACTGAGTAAATTGTGTGATCTATTTTGTGAGTTGTGTGTTTGTCCATAGATCTATGTGCTCAATTTAACACAACAAAGATGAATTTTTCAGCAAGTTCAAGGAATTCAAAGCCTTGATCGAGAACCATATAGAAAAGAAGATCAAGACCTTTCGATAAGATAATGGCAGAGAATTCACATCAAATGAATTCAAAGAGTTATGCAAAGATTCAGGGATTAAGAGGGAGTTATCCACTCCGTATAATCCACAACAGAATGGGGTTGTAGAAAGGAAGAATAGAACTAGAATGGAAGCTACAAGAGAAATGCTTTATGATCAATATCTTTCCATGCATCTATGGGTAGAAGCTGCCAGAATAGTGGTGTAAGTACAGAACTGTACTCCATACAAAGTACTTGAGAATAAGACACCTGAAGAAGTATTTTCCGGCAAGAAGCAAAAATTCAACCATCTTAGAATATTTGGTTGTCCAATGTACATACACATTCCGAAAGAAAAGAGGACAAAGTTAGATCCTTCAGGAAAGAAGGGTATATTTGTGGGATACTCTGAAACCTCGAAGGATTACAGAATATACTTCCCAATATTCAAAAAGATCGACATCAATAGGGATGTAACATTTGACGAGGAATCAGCTTACAACAAATCCAGAAAGAGACCCGCTGAAGATCCTAAAGAATCAGAAGCA
The DNA here is from genome assembly GCA_001517045.1 of Pseudotsuga menziesii. Classification (NCBI taxonomy): domain Eukaryota; kingdom Viridiplantae; phylum Streptophyta; class Pinopsida; order Pinales; family Pinaceae; genus Pseudotsuga; species Pseudotsuga menziesii. Next base: position 1,164,645 of record LPNX010991900.1, read on the forward strand.
CCCAGAATTCATGACACAACCATGAACAAAGAAACTCAAGAAGAAGATCAAGAATTTGAAGAACCTCAAGAACCTATAGATCCACCTCAGGAGAAGAATCCTCACAAGAGGAAACCTGCTTGGGTACAAGAAGCTATCTAAGGTGCAGAAAGATATGGGGCTCCAGAAGAGAATCACAGAGAAATAAAAAGGACTAGGTCCTGCTCCGAGTATGTAGCTTTATTATGTGACTTTATCAATAAAGAACATTCCAACTATGAAGAACCCATAATTCATGACACAACCATGAACAAAGAAACTCAAGAAGAAGATCGAGAATTTGAAGAACCTCAAGAACCTGTAGATCCACCTCAGGAGAAGAATCCTCACAAGAGGAAACCTGCATGGGTACAAGAAGCTATCTAAGGTGCAGAAAGATATGGGGCTCCAGAAGAGAATCACAGAGAAATAAAAAGGACTAGGTCCTGCTCCGAGTATGTAGCTTTATTATGTGACTTTATCAATAAAGAACATTCCAACTATGAAGAAGCTATAGAAAGGAAAGAATGGAAGGATGCTATGAACGAAGAGTATCAATTGATCATGAAGAATGATGTTTGGGATGTTGTCCCAAGACCAAAAGGGAGGTCTGTTGTAACTTCCAAATGGATCTAAAAGATCAAGCATGCTGTAGATGGCAACATAGAGAAATATAAAGCAAGATTCGTGGTTTGTCGCTTCTCACAGAAAGAAGGAATAGATTATGAAGAAACCTTTGCACCTGTAGCCAGATACACTTCCATCAGAACAGTACTTGCTTTGGCTACAGTAATGAAATGGAAGATACACCAAATGGATGTCAAGACTACTTTCTTGAATGGTGTAGTGGAAGAGTAAGTGTATGTAGAAAAACCACTCGGTTTTGAGATACATGACAAGGAGTCTCATGTGTGTAGATTGAAGAAAGCCCTGTATGGTTTGAAATAGGCACCCAGGACATGGTACGACAGAATTGATGGCTTTCTATCTAGTTTGGGCTTTACCAAAAGTAAATCAGATTCCAACCTTTACTACAAGGTTGAAGATGGCAACCCAGTGATGCTCCTACTGTATGTAGATGATTTGTTTGTAACAGGTATGGATGGATTGATTGCTAATACGAAGAGGAAACTTGTTGTCGAGTTCAAAATGAAGGACATCGGTATGATCCACTATTTTCTAGGCATGGAGGTGTGGCAGAATGCAGATGTAATCTCCCTCAGACAAGGGAATTATGCAGTAGAGATCCTGAAGAGGTTCGAGATGATGGACTACAAGGCCATGGCCACACCTATGGCATCGAACCTGAAGCTATTGAGTGATGCTTCATGAGAAGTGGTTGATGCTACGATGTATCATCAGATGATTGGGTCCTAGATGTACATGATGGACATGACACCAGATATTTTCTTTTCTGTGAACACCTTAAACCAGTTCCTGACAGATCCGAGACATGTTCACCTTATAGCATATTCTGAGGTACCTAAGGGGTACAGTTGATTATGGGCTCAAGTATGAGGTGAATCCGAAGATTAACCTAGAGGGTTATGTCGATTCAGATTGGGTAGGCAGTGCCGTCGACAGGAAGAGCACTTCAGGGTGTTGCTTCAGTATGGGATCAGGTGTGATCTCTTGGTTTAGCAGGAAGAAATCCTGTGTGGCACTAAGTACAGCTGAAGCAGAGTATGTTGCATCTTGTTCAGCTAGTTGTGAGGAAGTATGGCTAAGGAATATACTATTTGATTTATTTGATCTCTAGTTGGATGCTACTTATATACATTGTGACAACCAGAATGGTGTGAAGTTGTCGGAGAACCCAGTGTTCCATGACAAGTTGAAGCATATCAAGATCAAGTATCACTATATCAGGGATATGGTGTAGAGAGGAGCAGTGAATCTCTAGTAAGTTGCGACAGATGAACAGATAGCTGATGTGTTGATGAAGCCATTAGCTAGAGTGAAGTTTGAGTACTTTAGGGAGAAGCTTGGTTTTCTCCAGATCGAGGTTCCCTCCAAAGGGAAATGATGAGTTCGTGACCCATTCTGACATGGTGAGAGGATTGGTTCCTTCCATGGTCAGATGTAAGGGCTGAGCCATTCTGTCATGGTGAGAGGATTGGCTCCTTCCATGTCATATGTGAGTGCTGAGCCATTTTGATGTGACTGTAGGATTGGTTCCTACATGATTAGATATAAGCGCTGAATACCATTCTTGGAATGGAGGCACCTAGTCAGTTACCAGGAAAGCTCAGTCTGGGACTAAGGGCCATTCTGATGTGACTGTAGGATTGGTTCCTACATGATCAGATCTGAGTGCAGATCCATTCTGAGGAAATTATAGGATTGGTTCCTACAGTGATCAGATGTAAGTGCAGAGCCATTCTAAGGCGATTGTAGGATTGGTTCCTACAATGATCAAATGTAAGTGCAGAGCCCTTTCGGCATGGAGGATTGGTTCCTCACATGATTGAATGTAAGTGCTGGGTCGTTCTAACATTGGTTGTCAGATGTGAGTACTGGGCCTTTCTGATAGGGTTGTGGGATGTGTTCCCACATGGTCAGATGTGAGTGTTGGGCATGCCTTTCTGATGTGATTATAGGATTGGTTCCTACATGATCAGATATAAGTGCTGGACGGGCCATTCTGACTTAGGGTCAGATATAAGTGCTAAAAAAGATCTACATGGAGGCTAGGCCTACAACCAGCATGAAAAAGGGCTAGCTCTGTAGAAATTCCTGTGATGAGAAGAATCAAGAGATAGCACCTGTAATGATGATCCAACAGAGATGTTCCAGAACCAGAGATGATCCAAATCAAGTGATGATCCAGATCCAGTAATGATGATCCAGATCGAGTGATGATCCAGATCCAAATGAAGATGACTTGAAGATGATGAGGACTCGATGATGATCCAGATGATACAGAGAAGAAGACTTGTGCTGATAAATTTTGTCGAGAGAATACCTTCCTAGTTAAGAGGGAGTGTTGATCTAATTGTAAATTCAAAATGTATTCACTTGTATTTCTTATGTATTGTACCCCGATGTTTATTTCAGGAAGTGTTTGTAATGTACTTGAGTCATGTCATGCCCCGATGTTCCGATCGGGAGTTTCTATAATGTAAACAAGTCATGTCAAGTCAATGTGGGTAACCCTCCTATTGTTCTAGGGTTAAAGTCCCCGCAGTTCTGGGACCCTAGGGTTGTTAGACTCACCTAGTGAAGTCATCCCTAGTGAGTCATTGTCAAGTCAGGAATTAGTATAAATAGAGAGTGAGTATCTCTATTTAACACACACTCACTCACACTTAGTTGTAGCACATAGTTGAGGGATAAGAAGTTGTTGGGGCTAGAAAGAAAGAGGCTACTGCTGTTGAGAGATCATCTTACTGTTTTGGGTTTTACTTTTGGTGTTGATTCTATCTCTAAGGAAGTTGCGAGGTTTTCTCCATTTATGGTTTCCCCAAGGAAAAAAACTGTGTTCATTGTCTCTTGTGTTTGATTGTTGTTCTTGTTATTCTCTCAGTTAAAGATCCTAATATAATGCTAGCTTAATGTTAAAAATCTAACATTAGAAACCAAACCATTTTTCTTGATGTTTTCATTGATTATACAAGGAAATAAAAGTGTGACTTCAGGTACAATTGATGTTTATTTAGAGCCATTATTTGATGAGCTAGTGGAATTATGGAAAGGAATTCAAGAAATTCATGTTTCAAGGGACAATGGTTCAATGCAATTCACTTTAAGAGCTTCTTTGTTGTTTATGATATATGATTTTCATGTGTATGGCACATTGACTAGTCTCAATGTTCATGGATACCATGGATGTTTGTCTTGCATCTTTAAGGATTTTGTGAGGCACTCAAGTATTTTGCATAACTGTATTTATTGTAGACATCATGCTTACCTTAAAATGTATCATCCATATCATTGAAAAAAGCCACCTTTCAATAGCCAGGAAGAGAATCATGAAGCACCATTAGAAATAACAAGTGATTACATTATTCAAAACGGAGAAAAATAATGCAGTTTATTGAAAATGGTGGCATTCTTGGTAGTAAAAAGGATCCACTTAATGATATTGGTGTAAAATGATTGTGCATATTTTATAAGTTTCCATACTTTAAGCATATATCCATTAGGAATACAATTGAATTTATGCATACTGAGAAAAATATAGTGTCTTGTATTATAGAAACTCTTTTTGGTGCATATGATAGAATGCCATCACGCCTAGACCTTCAAGAACTAAATATTCATTAAAATATTTGGGTTGAAAAATATGATGATGGAAAATATAGAAAATCTATTGCTCCTTATGAGTGGACAAAGGAACAACGTGCACAATTCTTAATGTTTACTTCTCGGACTCGCTTTTCTACTTGATATGTGATTATTAATATTAGAAGGAAAACTAACAATAGTGGACTAAAAGACCTTAAGACCCATGAATATCATGTCATTAATGAGGATATTTTACCTATTGAGGTCATTTAAACTTTGTAAAAGGGGCCAAGATTTGAAATTATAAGGTTGGGTCTAATATTGAAGAGAATGAGTTTGCATGTATTATATCCTTCAGACTTTGATAATTTGGGGGGAGAGATTGTTGAATTACTTTTCTTATTGAAACAAGAATTTGCACCAACAATATTTAATATTTCTATGCATTTTCTTGTACATGTAGAACATGAACTAGAGCATTGTGGCCAAATAATATCAATATGGATGTATCCTGTAGAATGATATATCAAGGTCCTGAAAATGTTTGTTCATAATAAGGAAAAAATAGAAGGTAGCATGTGTGAGGGATATTCGATGCAGCATGCCATAGGATTTTGGATAGAATATATGAAGGATTTTAGTAATGTCAATTGACGTGTATGGGATGATGAAAAAGAGGAAAGAGTTTTAGGAGAAGTATTATAAGGAAATGGAAATTGCTTCAAGCTATCAAATAAGGAAAGAACTGCGATACATTCCTATGTTCTTCAAAACATATCCTCATTCGATAAGTGGCGTATGTGAAATATTGTTAACATGATTACTTATTTAGTTAATTACATACAATAGTTAAATTATTATTGTTATTACTATCTTGTATGTTCATATTCTATGTAGGAAATATGAAGAAGAAATTCGAACAAGGATGCATCCATCTTGAAAGCGTACACTTACAGATTTGAATATTGGATATGGTTCTTTTCCAAAATTTGATGATTGGATTGTTAATGCAATTAGTGATGCACGACAAGAAGGTCAGGATATAACGATCAAGGAAATTGAGATTTCATGACCACAAATATATATTATCTACTTAATTCAGTTGTATGTGTGCTTATGGTAGTCATTAAGAGTGGAATAAAAGGACACAAAAAAGGAAAATGGTGATTGTACTGTTAGTGATGAATTTCATTATGACACTGAAAAGAAAAATTATGTTGGATTCATACAAGAAATTATTCAAGTTGATTACGGTGAGACTACTTCCATATTATTAAAATGTAAATGGATCAGACCATATGTAATACAACATGTTGAGTATGTATTTGTACGTGTAAAAACATGTCAAATTTGATCAAAGATTGATGATCCATACGTTTCCCCTCTTAAAATTACCTAGTCATTTCTAATTGACGATGTAACAAGCCCAGGATGGCCATATGTCATCAAGTAGAGTCTTGTTCGTAAAGGGAAAACATGCAATGTGTTGATATAATGGTTGATGGGCAATGTAATAGTTTACAACAAACACTGGAAGAAGAAGCTGAAGATGACAATAGAGATGTACTATTTGAAGAAGAAACTTTCATTGCCAATGAAGAAACCGAGGTAGAGAATGTAACGCATGGTCAAGAAAATATATTGTATGAGGGTGATGAAGACAATGAAGTAGATGCATACATGAGTGATTACAATTGTGATATTGATGGCAATGCAAATCATCATGATGACGATTTTTGACCTTAAACTCATAAAATAAATTTTCACTATGAAAATTTGATTTTATTGCTTTTGCCATGGGATTAGCCAATGGTTGTATTAAAATCTATGCTAAACTTTGTATGGATTTTATTGTTTTAGCCATGGGATTATCCAAATACTTGTTTTTAGTATTGTGCAATGTTTCAAATATTATTGTGTTTTGTTCCTTACTGGTAAATTGTTTTTGAGAAATGTTGTCGATGGATGTCTTTGACTTTCATTGTTAATAAAACATGGAAGAATTATGCTTTGACTTTATGGAAGCATGATGGAAAAACATATAAAGGTTGTATTAAACAATACTTTTAGATACAATATGTGGTGATATGTGAAATGTAATTTTTTAATAAATGTTACAATGAGATGCAAATGTGCATGTCCAATAGACAAACCCTAAAATGGACTATGTTGCATATTGACCTTCATTTTAATGTTATAATAGAAGTGCACAATGCCAATCTCAAATGATATCACACATGAATACATTTTATAGAACCATATCATATGCAAGGAAAGATGGTCTACTCATTCTTATTAATCATAATACAATATTATATAATTGAGATATTTTATTGTCTTTGTTTGTCCATGTACTACGGATGTTTTTTTATGGGAAATGACATTGGAAATAAAGGACATGAAGAATAAGGGGCTGAAACTTAAATGTGGCCCAACCAATGATGAAAATATTCCAGAAATGAGAATGTTCGTAAAGAATGGATCACAAGAAATGAAGAATATATGTCATCTCTTGGTTTGGGAAATAAGTAAGTAGTTATTCTGTGTACCTTTTCACTTCGATGCATATTCCATTAAAGTTGTACATAATCTATTTCATGATGTAGCCTATATATTATTTTTATTCTCATTTGATAAGTTTTTTGTTTTATAGGGAGAATTTTGACGATAGAGAAAAATAGATAAATCAAAGGTACATTGTCGCTAGCTCGTGCTTTGACAAATCAATAAGTAGTTATTCCTCGTACTTCTTCACTTCTATGCACATTATATGATATTTTTATACAATATATTTGATGATGTAGGCCATCATACATCTATGCTTTTGATTCTAATTTATTATTTTTTTATTTTATAGGGAAAACTTTGATTCCACACAAAATGAGCATAACCAAAAGGCAAGCAAAGGTACATTGTTTCCATCTTGTAGTAGCCTACACCTTGGTGGATGAATACATGGAGTGAATGTTTACAATAGTAATGATTAGTTTCTTGATTTATCACATGATCTGTCCAAGATATTACTCATGAAAAATTGGTGAGAGTGGAGATCCAGGTTTGCGAGAGATTCATTTAAATTTAAAACAAATATTTGAAGGAAAATATGAGAAGATTGATGAGATAACTACTTCCACACGTGATGTGGCCAATGAGGAACCTGCAATTAGGCCTTTAACTACCACTGAAAAAACACTTGTTTTGTACACAAACATGATTTCTCATTTGGCATCACCCATACTTGATTTTGAAGCTTTATCACATATAGTAAAAAGATGAATAATAAGTCAAGTCTTGTATAGGAGCACAAAAAGGGATTCAAAAGAAATAAAATAAGAAGGGAATAAAACTTAATTGGTTGAGGTAATAGATGGTGAACCTACTTTCCCAAATTCTTCAAGGTGGGCCTCAGAGTTGGGAACACAAATAAGGTCTTATTTGGATGTCACTAAAACAATTTTGCAGATCAAGATCCATGAAATATGGATTAAGTGATCTAACAAATGGAAAATACCTTTGAGACTGTAGGTGGAAATATTTCCACCAAATATTACAAGTAGGGAATGAGAAAATTTATTAATAATTTTAGGCATAAGTAGACAATTAATTTTGGATGAAAAATAAAGGGAGAGCAGTTTGAATCCCAAATAATGGGAAGATTTGAAGGAAAGCATGCGTTGTGAAGAATGGTTGGAAAAGAGTACAAAAGGGAAGAAAGAAATAGATAATGTGAAGGTTGGATTTATTTTGGGCCAGCATGGGTTCCGAGCCAAAGAACACATGTTTTTAAGTATATGGATTTTTTGTTGATTACATTATGTATAGAGTTTTTATACATTTATTTGTAAGTACATTGTTTTATGCAATTGGTTTTGTTTACATATAATCCAACTATTTGTATATTGACAGTGATTTGTAGGCTCATGGAGCTAAGAAAGGCTTGGATGTGAGTGGATTTCCATACTTAGAAGGTTATAAACATATACACATGGAAACAAATCCAATAGGAACATCACTTTCACCTATTGTAGTCGAGGAAAGAAAAAATATTGGAACCACGTCTGCTATTGGAAACCAAACTAGGGATTATAAACATGAAATGGATTGCATAAATGGGTTGGAAAAGAAAATTCCAACCATAACCTCCTCCATTAAACATCTTGTTGATGCATGGAATAATAAGGGATTTCAATAAAGTGATTCAAATCAGGTAAGATTATTTTAATTCCCATGCAAACATTTATAGCTCACTTCAATTTTAAATATGTCGATGTTTAACTTGGTTCAATTTCCCTTCACTAATGAAGTCTCTTCTTTTTAATTGCAATTCCTGACAATCACAAGAGAAATGTATAATCAAGGTGGTGAAGGAATTCAAAAAGACTAAAAAATGTTGATGTGCTTCAACATTTCTGATCAATGCCAAATCTTGTCAGTGTTTCAAATATTGACTCGGTGAGTGCAAATAATAATTTTATTACATCAATAATTATGCATGTGATTGGAATTTAATTGTAATAATTATTTATATATGTTTATATTTACTTATTTTGTTTTTGATAGTGCCTGTTAACTCTAAAAGGGCTTTTGGAATTCAAAGTATGTGAGAAAGTGAACATTCTGGATCCGTACAACTATGCTATTGTCAGCACTGGATGTGTTCAGTCACTTTCTATGATCCATGGAGTGGCACTTGGTCCTGAAGATTCCAATCTAAACATAATTTATTCCTCAAGTAACATGTCCCTTGCATATGCAGATACGATTGATGGATTCAAATGTTTGAAGGGTATGGAAAGTAGTTTTATTAGGTGGCCAAATAAGTATTTGGGAAAACACTACTAGCGCTGCATTAATGTTGTCAAGAAATTGGACTAGATTGTTTTATGAACTTTTACAAATTGTTTGTCTACTATACATTGTATTTTGACCATTTATACTCAGACTATTGTAGTAGTGTTTTATGAATTAGTTGTAAAAATTTTGTCTACTTTACATAGTATTTGGACCATTTAAACTAGTGAGAATTCTTTTCTTGTGAAGTTCACTTTTCTGTTTTGAGTTCTAAAATGTTTATGCTTGATTTCGAGTGAAGTAATTGTATTTTTTTGAAATTAATTTTAGCAGTATACCTTAAATCTTATGTGCAAGAATTGTGTTGATTATAAAATAAAGTCTCTAGTCTGGCTGCTGCACAGACCCCATTTGTAGGTCGAGTTGTAATATGTAGGTTGAGTTGTAAGTTGTAATTGTTGTATTGGAAAAATGGTGTATATTTCCTTGAAAAATAATTTCACTTATATATGATATCATAGAAGTAGAAATATTAGAGGCCCAATGTTCAATTTACCCACATTAGGAATACAAAATGTATGATGCATATAATCCTCTTCAACAAGCTATAGATTCACTTCTAACATTTTTTTCGAGGGTGGACCAATGATTCTAGTTCCTTGAGGTCAATAATGTTTCTTCCATTTTCATCATTGTTTGATAAATGAGGATGGTGCATCACAAGCACAAACCAAAGTTATATAAAATGATACTCCAGGATGCATGTAGTTTGTTGGCATTTGTTCCTAGCTTCTAAAGTGGGATATCATATGTAAAATTGTGTAATTATTATGCTAACCATGGTTTCTAAGTACATGGATATTGGTAGTGATGAGAAACAATCTTCATCAGGGAATTTGGTGAAGCAAGACGCAGAGGATGTGAGTGGGATTACTTGGTTGTCTTATTGTTTCCATAGTTTTATTATGGTGTTGGGTTTTTGTATTATTTTCTATTTCACAGTTTAATTCTTTGTATGCATAGAATATTTGAATTCATCTTTCTCTCAAGTAAGGTCATTGTTAAGGAGTGTTTCTCCAAGAATTACATGAATCTCAATTGGAATCGAAGTTGACCTCAAAACGCCTTGAGGTCAATAATATTGCTTCCTTTCTAATCATTGTTGGATAGAAAAGGATGGTGCATCATGAGCACAAACCAAAGTTATATAAAACTATAATACACTATGCATAACCTAGAATGCATGTAGTTTGCTCACAATACTCGTTTCTAGCTTCTAAAGTGGGATATCATATGGAAAATTGTGGGGATATTCATGGTGATCTCTCCCTTTAATATTTATAATTATGCATCTTCTAGTTAATATTTTGGAAATTTAATGTACTTGTACATGAAACCTCATTCTTTGAACTACGTCTATGGATTAAAATCATTAAAAATTAATCCTCTTGTGTTTGCAGGATGCAAAGACATGCACATTTTGTGTTTATAGGCTTGGAAAGAGTTCTCAATTGATGTTATGCACACAATGCATAATGATTTGGCTTGTTTTTTATGGATAGAATATTAAACTTTATCCTTTCAATAAGTGATGCTACAGGGAAATGAATATTTGATATTGTATATTAAGATATTTTTGAAATAGGTCCTGGTTGACTTTGGACTTACTTTCACATCTACATTTCTAGAAGATAAGAGGTTGTGGATTTATATGTTTTGGAGAGAGCGTTGTTGTCAATGCATTCTTCTAGTGGGAAAGTTGTAATTTGTCCTTATTGTTAATTTTTTACTATGGGATATACCTTTAACTTTGAGAAATTCTTCTTATATTTACATCCACACCCACATAGTATTTTGAACTTGAGTCTACCCATTAATACTAACCCAACCACTTTGTTGCTTGCCATTAGACCACATTCAGGTGGGTATATAATAACTTTTCAATTCCAACAACGTATTGTTCTTATTTCTATTATGACAAGGTAATTGCATTTATTACATTAGTGGAGGTTATTAGTTATTGATATTTTATTCCATTGGATTGCAGATCATTACCAACTTCAATTCCTGAAAGATGTAGTCGATCATTATCACTCTAAAGTTGAGTCCTTTCAAGTGGTCGCCTATATGGTGCCTTGTTGAACAATATTAACTACATATCAAATAATTTTTGGTCAAATTTAATTCAATATTGTGTTAAAATAATTTCTATTAAAATTGTATGTTAAGGTTGAAACATTTGTCCTTCCAATTTCCAATTTGAAAAATTTATGTTTGAGGATGACACGGATAGTATTTTGCATTGTGATATGGAAATGAATCATATGAGGTTTCAATGAGGGAAACTACATTTGTTGATGCTAGAATATTTGAGTTAGAGTTGTATTTGTGAGAGTGAATGGTTGAAAGTAATTTATTTGAGACCATGTTTAAAGAGGATTTACAGGAGTCGGGCATAGCTACTATATAGATATTCTAGTCATGCAAGAAAATTGAAATATGATATCATCTCAGGTGCTCCTTTAGCATTATGCAGTGATCATGAAATTTGATCTCTTAATACAAAATGCATTCGAAAATTCTACAAGAAGTAAAGACATTATTAGTGAATTTAAAGTCCTGGTTTCAACTCTTCATAAAGAGATGGGAATTATGAAAGAAAATTTAATTAAATTTAAAGAGACAAATTGTGAATTTCATTCATTACAGGTGGAGGTCCATTCTCTCTCAACTATACTTAAAAGAAAGGTAATTTTTTCCTTTATCCTCTCGGGGAGGGAATGGGATCATGAAATGTGTGTTTGGGTTGGAATATCATGGAAATTCCATATTCAAATGAAATATTTACTATTTGGAATGTAATCAAGTGAATACAAAAAATTGTCAAATAAATGTGCAAACCATGCAGCTAAAATAAAATCCTTTCAATCTTTTGTACGCTTCTTCAAAATAATAGTGCTTAAAATTCTATTCCTTCTTTGGATCATTGGTTTGTTGGAAAATTTCTTGTTGTTAATATATAGGATGGTCATAAGTGATACAAGTTACAGATCTAAGAGAGAATTATGAACAAGCGTTAAAGTTAATTATAGAGATGTATGGATGGGAAACCATAGATTCGAGGTATACGTGGAATAATTTTTATTTATTTTATTTTATTTATTTGTATTGGATGCTTAGGTTAAGACCAGAATTGTAGCAATTAGATATTCCATGTGTAGTCTGCAAAGCAAACCTTTGGGTTGTTTATTTGTGGTCACTAATAGTAGAATGTCACCTTGTTTATATTCTCTATAGATTCTATTGGGACCATGTCTTTTTTACACTAGTTTACATCCTCTAGATACTCCAACTACATAACCAGTCCACTTGAAATCGCACTCCTAGATTTGCATATATAAACATAAAGATAAGGCTTCTTGGTATGCCCATAAAACCTCATAAATTAACTCAGCTAGATACAAATCAAATTTGGAAAGAGGCCTAGGATTCCAAATACATGGGAGAGAAAGGAGGACACTCTAAGGAAAGCCAACCACAAATCATCCATGATCATGAAGAACAAGGGTGCTCCAAAAGGAAAACCGATCCATATCATCGAATCATGCCAAATCATCCTCGAAATGCTAGTATTTTCTCATCAAATACAAATAACATACCAAGAATAATCTATTCTATGAAGGTGCTACATCAAACAACCCATACTAGGGTACTCAACAAGGAAGGGATCCAAATGTTATGAATTAATGATGCATTCGTGAAGTGAAACATAATAATAATCCATAGGTATGTATTAAGAGATCACAACCCATAGGTATCAACAAGTATCCATAAAAGAACCCACAACATCATCAAATGATGGCATATATACTAGGTCATCCAAATCTCCATCAACATGTAACACCCATCTCAAATTATGGTGAAAATCATGAGGGGACACCCATGCGAAAGGGGGGGTAATAGATTTCACTCCTCACATCTCTTAGAGAAAATGATGAATGATTGATCAATGAAACAACTCTCTTATTCATGTGAAGCACTCCACTCAAAAGGGAACATTTCAAGCTTGAAGGTGTTGTCATCAAACAAGGATCCAAGGATGACTCTGGTTCCATGTTTTTGCTGGTACATTTTTTCCTTTTCTGTTTAGTCTGTTATAGCCTCCTTTATGTTACATAATTTGTGATGAAATTGTATAATTATCCTATCACTTGGAGAATTATTTCATGTCTCTAACATGGTAGTAGTCACTTTGCATGTTCTATTTTCTCTGCCCTTTTCCCATCATATCTTGGTTCCAATCCTAATTGCATCATTTTCCTACATCACCTATGGCGTGTCGATAATGATATAATTATATGGGGTATGATACATATCTATGTGAATGATCCTAACTCTTTTTCAAATATTTTAGATGCATGCCAAGAGATAAAGGTAATAGCTTGTAGTTGAACTCATTATAGAAAAAATATAGCTCTATTTAGTGCAAATATAGTTCACCTTATGTATTTCTTCTAACTGTATTTAGAAATATTTTTCTATTTATTATAAATAAATTGGCTCCTGTTCATTTCTTTAGTAGAAACTGTAATTTAAAATATTTATTGCCAAAATGTTTGATATTGGGAAACTGATAGAAATTAAAACGGAAAATGAACCATATGTTTTGTCACTGGTAAGTTAAGTCAATATAGTTAAATTTTATCGTTAATATTTGAAACTAATCTAGACTAGTATATATGTTTATTTGAAACTCTGAAAGCTACTAATTTTAGGCCTTCCTAAGAAGCTTGCATTATAGGGGATGCATCTTGGAAGTAACATAAAAAAACTAGTTGCAAGATTGCATTATTGACTTATAGTGTCATTTATGATGCTCGTGCCTTTAACTCGAGGTTATAGCCTGTATGAATTTCAAGCTAGAAGTTTTTCTTCTTGCATTGATAACTTCATATCTACTTTTGTTTTGGCATGGATAACTCTTCTAAATTTTTTCTACTACAATACTTTCAATTTTAGAGCTTAACATTAAAGGCATATATCTTCTTCATTATATAGTGTGTTGTAATTATTATGAAGAAAATGTTTACCTATAGGCCTTAACTATGGCTTGGACTTGACTCCATTTTCATTTGCAATTGAATTTTCTACTCTTTCATCAGAAGGGGAATTTTTGAATTTGCAGAAGTGGCTAAATGAAAATCTTAGCATTCAAAGAGATAATTTATTCGAGGTAAGTTTCTCTCTAGGTATTGTTTTTGTGCAATTTGTCTTTATTACCTAATGTTTCAACTTGGGTAGCTACTGGATATTGATTCCCAACTCAATTTGAGGTAAATTGGATGGTTTCTTTGTTTTCTATCCTTGCAGTGAATTTCTTGTCACTTGATGACTGAATGTTATATATTTTTATTAGTGAACATTGGCTACTTTTGTTGTAGGAATGTCTAAAATTTATGAGGGAAAGAAATTTATTTGAAGCATCAAATGACTCACTTGGAAATGCTATCCAACAATCTAGGCTACTGTCAATATTGCTTTGGAGACAACTACAATATTTTTCAAAGTGAGTTAATCTTTTGTAATTTATGCTTTCAACACATTTGGAATTTCAAATTTTCAATAACATTCATTATACTTTAGGTATTTGTTATGGCCTTGCTATTAACTTGTTCTTTGTGTTCTTGTCAATTGATATGATTATTCAAAAGTCATCATTCATTAATTTTTTATGTTTATTTATTCTTTCAGAGAATGTGCCAAGATGATGCAGTTGCCTTATATTCATTGACAGAATCCGGGGAAAGATTCACTAGCTGGCCATTGTAATATTTTCAAAATTCATCGACATTGTAGATGATTTTAATGTAAATTATGGAGACAATTTTTGTTATGGACTAGTGTTAGTCCATTACTGGATATTTAGTTGGAAACTCATATTTATTGCAATACTTGACATTTCATATAATATAATTTACATGGTTAAAAATTATATGTTGGTACTTGATATTATGTAGTGTTGTAATTAACTAATATTGTGACTTTGCATGATTCGCATGTGTATTAGATGAGCATGATTAATATATGATGTTTTTTTTTAATTTAGAATATTATTAAAAACTTGTGTTGATTAATATAATATTGGACGCCATTAAAATTACACATTAATAAATAATGAACACATATGAATGATTAAATTGGTGTTTTATATTGATTAACAATGGCCACAAATAAAATGAGATATAAGTGACCAAAAAGAGATAAATTACCACTAAAAGAGATAAATGAACACTACAAATATGAGTTGTAAGTGACAAAAAATGACCAAAATTTGCATATAAATGACCAAATGGAAACCACTGGTGGAAAATTAGCAGTCATTGATCATACGACCAAACATGTGGTCATATTTAACTTGGTTGTTTATAGCATATCCTGTGGTCATATATTGGGTCGTATATTAGGTCATTAATTTGGTTGTATCTTTGGTCATTAATTGTGAAAATTAATGACCAAATGAATGACCAAATATACGACCAAATGAATGACCACACAAAAAAAACTATAAATGACCAAGTTATATATGACCACATTTTTGGTCGCGAGATCAATTACTCCTAATTTGTCACCAATGGCATGCAAATCAAAAGTGGTCATTTATATGCAGATCTTGGTCCTTTTTTTGCCGTTTATCTCTAATTATATACTAGTGTTTTCCCAAGTCTACTTAATCCCCTTTTCCAATAATAACCCAATTTTTTCAATGGTGACCATTTTTCTGTGGGGGTGCAAAAGAGGTTGAATGGTTGTTTTCGAAGGAAAATATCTCCTTAACAGAGAACATTTTTTTAAAATGAGTCGATGTTCAAGTGAATAAAAAATCCTACAAATTTATCCTCTCAGAATTTTCTTATCCCTCACATGTGAGAAATAGGGGAGATTTTCCTAAGTCCATTTAGGCCAATTTTAGGCACAAAACAGGTTGAATGGCTATTTTTGCAGGTCAATATTTTCTTGAACATAGACATTTTTCAAAAATGATCCAATGGTCAAGTGCATAAATCATCCACCTACAAGACGATTTTTTCATAAAAATTGTATCCCTTACAGGTGAGAAATGGTGGGAATTTTCCCAAGGCTACTTAATCCCCTTTTTCAATACTTAACTAGTTTTTCCAATGGTGAGCATTTTTCTGTCAAGGTGAAAAACATACTTAATGGGTGTTTTGGAAGGAAAATATCTCCTTGATAATAGACTTGTTTTCAAATATGAGTCAATGGACAAGTGAATAAATAATTCACCTACAAATTTATTCTCTCACAATTTTTGTTATCCCTCACGGGATAGAAATGGCCGGCATTTTCCTAAAGCCATTTAGGCCAGTTTTAGGTGCAAAACATATTGAGTGGCTATTTTGGCAAGATGATATTTTCTTGACCATAAAAGTTTTTCAAAAAGGAGAGAATGGTAAAGTGCTTAAATTATCCACCTACACATTGATGCTTTCATAAAACATTTATCCCTCACATGTGACAAATGGTGGGAATTTTCCCAAGGCTAGTTAAGCCATTTTTTCAGTATTTAACCAATTTCATCAATGGAGAGCATTTTTCTATTAGGGTGCAAAATAGGCTGAATGGTTGTTTTGGAAGGAAAATATATCCTTGAGAAGAGACTTGTTTTAAAAAATTAGTCAATGGACAAGTGAATAAATCATCCACCTACAAGCTTATGCTCTCAAAAAAATTGTATCCCTCACAGGTGATAAATTATGGGAATTTTCCTAAGGCCATTTAGACTAGTTTTAGGTGCAAAACAGGATGAGCAGCCATTTTGGTAAGCCAATATTTTCTTTCCCATAGATGTTTTATAAAAAATGAGGCAATGGGTAAGTGCATAAATAATACACCTACAAGTTGATGCTTTCATACAATTTTTATCCCTCACATGTGAGAAATAGTGGGCATTTTACCGAGGCCACCTAAGACCTTTTTCAATACTTAACCACTTTTTTCCTATGGCAAGCATTTTTATGTTAGGGTGCGAAATAGGCTGAATGGATTTTTTGGAAAGAAAATATCTCATTGACCGGAGGCATGTTTTAAAAAATGAGTCAATGGACAAGTGAATAAATCATCCACCTAGAAACTGATTCTCTCATATTTTTTTATCCCTCACAGGTGAGAAATGGAGGGAATTTTCCTAAGTCCATTTAGGTCAATTTTACGTGCAAAACAATTTGAGTCGCTATTTTGGTAGGACAATATTTTCTTAACCATATATATTTTTTTTTAAATGAGCCAATGGTCAAGTGCATAAATCATCCAGATATAAGATGATGATTTCATAAAAGAATTATCCCACACAGGTAAGAAATGGTGGGAATTTTACCAAGGCTACTTAAGCCCTTTTTCAATACTTGACGAGTGTTTCCAATGGCAATAATTTTTTTGTTAGGGTGCAAAACAGGATGAATGGTTGTTTTGGAAGGAAAATATCTCCTTTAATAGAGACTTGTTTTTAATAATAATTTAATGGAAAAATGATCATCCACCTACAAAATGATGCTCTCATAAAAAATTTATATCTTATAGGTGAGAAATAGCGGGCAGTTGCCTAAGGCCATTTAGGCTAGTTTTAGGTGCAAAATAGGTTCAGTGGTTGTTTTGGAAGGCCAATATTTTTTTGACCATGGACTTTGTTTGAAAACTGAGAAAATGGTCAAGTGCATAAATCATCCACCTACAAGATGATACTTTCAAAAATTTTGTATCCCTCACAGGTGAGAAATGGTGGGAATTTTCCCAAGAAAACTTAATCGTTTTTTTCAATACTATCAATTTTTCCAATGGAAAGAATTTTTCTGTCAGGGTGCAAAATAGGATGAATGGTTATTTTGGAAGGAAAATGTCTCCTTAATCAGAGACCTTTTTTCAAAAAGGATTCAATGATCAAGTGAAAAAGTCATCCACCTACAAACTAAAGCACTCATAATTTTTTTATCCCTGACAGGTGAGAAATGGTGGACATTTTCCTAACACTACTTAAGCCCTTTTTCCAATACTTAACCCATTTATCCAATGGTAAGCATTTTCCTACCAGGATGAAAACAGGTTGAATGGTTTTTTTTGGAAATGAAAGTTCTCCTTGACCAAAGACATATTTTAAAATATGAGTTAATGTTCAAGTGAATAAATAATCCACCTACAAGTAGATTCTCTCAGAATTTTTTTATCCATCACTCGTGAGAAATGGTGAATCCATTTAGGCCAATTTTAGGTGCAAAACAGGTTGATTGGTTGTTTTGGAAAGCCAATATTTTCTTGACCAAATACGTTTTCCAAATCTGAGACTATATTTAGGTGCATTAGTCATCCACCTATAGGATGGTGCTTTTCATAATAATTTTATCTCTCTCTATGTCGAAATGGCGATCATTTTACCCATGGCCACTTAGGCCACAAGCCAGTGTGTGCATTTCATTGAGGAACTCAACCCTAATTTTAGTAGGCCAAGTGGTTGTCTTGGCAACACAAATTTGAATTTTTAATGCACAACATATGTTTTTAAGTATGAAATTACAAGTATGAAACTTTACTTACTGTTTTTGTAAGTAAACACACAATCTATATTTAGGATATATTTCATATATTATAGGCACATTTATGATATATTTCATATTTTTTTAATGAGAGAAATTGAATCCGACGTCTAATTCCAATATTGATTGTTGTTTGTTTATTTTTTAGAGTAACTCATTAATGGATCTTTCAAATGATCCATCTCAACAAAATTTTCATCAAAAAGGAGGACAATGTAAGGGTTTACATTACTCAAATATTCCAGCTTTGGAACCAGATGACAATGTCCTTCAATTCATTTGTGCTATAGGTAAAAATACTACTCAATGTGTTTCTTATGGAAATGTCAACGATTTGGAGATCCAAACTTCATACCACAAAATAAGTTCATGAGTTTCCCTCAAACAGAAAGAAATTATCTACCCGTTGTTCAAACACATTGTCCTTGATGTAAGCAACCTTTGGCAAACAACATTTTTTGCTGGACAATAGAGGCAACCTCTATCTCCAATTGTAGTTTAAGGGAATATTAATATACAAAATGGAAATCTTTATGACAGAATGAAATATATTTCATAGAATGCGAGGGTCCCAAATTTCCCTCAGAGAACATTTTTTTTGTGTTTCCATTACAATGAATTCTATTTCGTAGAATATGAGGGTCTGAAATTTCTCTCATAGAACATATTTTATTCCTGCAACCACTACAATGAGATCTGTTTCAGACAATGTGCATGTTTGAAATTTCCCTTAGAGAACAATTTTTATTCCTTCTTCCACTACAACGAACTTTGTTTCATAGAATGTGAGGGTCCCAAATTTCTCTCATAGAATAGATTTTTTTCCTCTTGCCACTATAATGAGCTATGTTTCAGATAATGTGCATGCACCAAATTTTCCTCAAAGAAAAAAGTTTATTCCTGCTACCACTACAATGAATTATGTTTCAGAGAATGTGAGGGTCCCAAATTTCTCTCAAATAACATATTTAATTCCAGTTGCCATTATAACGAGATATGTTTCTGGGAATGTGCATACCCCAAATTTCCCTCATATAACAAGTTTTAACCATGATGTCATTACAATCAACTCCGATTTACAAAATAAAAATATGTAACAAAGAATGAACCATGTTTTGTAGAATGAGGACCTAGTTTTACCTCAACAACCAATGATTGACACTACTATTGTTACAAATCACTCTGATCAAAATGAAGGATGTGTTGTTGAACAACCTAGGGAGCCTTTAACTGCATTTAATCATGAAGGGAATCAAAGTGTAGAATCCAATGGGAAACATTTGGAACATGAATCTCTTATGAACTTGGATGCAACTAGAAGACACAAAACAATTGAAATATTTTCATTTCATGAACAAATGGATAGAAATGCAACTACAAAAAATCAAACTTATACAATTGGTCAAGTTGTAACGAAAACTCTAGAAGAGTTTTAAACAAATCAAACAACACATGCTAAGAGAAGGTCACTATGAAATTGCTTAAGGACATACTTATTGCATCTTAAGAAGCGGCCAGGATGGTATAACCATAGAATAAATGAGGGGAAGAGAAAATTTAAAGAAATTGGGAGATGGTTTTCTAGAAAATAACTTCAAGATGTAGATGAAAATGAAATTATTGTTGGAATTTGTTACTTCATGAGAAAAACCTATAATGAAGAATCTAAAATTGAGGATGTTATTGAACATCTAGATGAAATGCTTGATAAAATTCTATTAATTGTTGTGGAAGAGATTTATAAGTATTTTATGTCGAGGAACATGGCTTCAATATTTATCAAATCAAGCATGACTCATAAGTATTTGCTATTTATAAAGAGAATTGATGCTCATGGTGTACTAAAGGGGGTTAATCCAACATCAATTTGTAGGGAAATTAAAAAGTGGAGCAAATAAGTTGACGATTTTGATATGGGTTGGGAGAGAACTGATGGTTTCACATACGTAATTAGGGGAAAGCTTCCTTTATGGTCGAATCATATGAAAATATGTATGGAACTATATTCAATGAAGTTTCTTTCAAACTTGGTATAAATATCACATACATTATGATCGAGGTGGGTAGGTATGTGAGATATTATTTGAGTTACTAGAAGACAATGGCTCGATTTCTTATGTAAGAATTGGAAAATGGGATGGAAAAGAATAATATAGACAATTTTTAGCACATATCGTTGATCCTAAAAATGAGGAGAACTTAATGAAACAAATGAATAAGCTTTCACAATATGGCACCAAAATTGTAGACGAAAGGGTTGTGAAAATTAATTTGTTTGAGTGTCATGATCTAGTGGCCATATGTAGCTTAGTATGAAATAATATTGTTTATTCAATGGTTAATAATTTTTTTACTTGGTGCACATGCCATAAAAAAGTGATACACATGGTTATAGATGAAATCAAAATTGAATAAGGAGATACTATCCATAGTGTTCCTGAATGTTGCACAATGTCAACTTATTGCTCCTTGTAACCTATGCAAATTTATTACAAGTTTTGAGTTTTTTTCTTTATATCTTGTCATTACTCTATTAATCTAACTATGTTCTTTAATGTTAGGATTTGAATCCCGCTTTGGAACCAAGAAAAGGATGGGAATAAAATTTAGATGGGAATTTTATAAACAGTCAACCTATTAATGTTTGAGAAAATATGAATATAAATGAATTTTAAAACTTTTGATAAAAAAATTCAGTGCATGTATATCTCATAA
Organism: Pseudotsuga menziesii; assembly: GCA_001517045.1. Classification (NCBI taxonomy): domain Eukaryota; kingdom Viridiplantae; phylum Streptophyta; class Pinopsida; order Pinales; family Pinaceae; genus Pseudotsuga; species Pseudotsuga menziesii. Next base: position 1,185,998 of record LPNX010991900.1, read on the forward strand.
AACAATTCAAACACACAAAGCATTCAATCCATAAGACACGTGATGTACCCTGGGAAAACCATCCAAATATATAGGATGAAAAACCCAGCAAACAATCCTTGAGTATGATAGATAATATTAGAGATTGATTTTAAAACACTTATATATTGCTTGATAAGAGATATATAATAAGCACTAGAGAATAGAGATCACTCATAATACTTTCATAGCATTTCCAAGTGCATAATGCTTTAATAACAATCGTATCCAGTCATACAATGAAGGTAGTGAATGGTTGCATTCCTTTTGGGAACTGTGTGCACTATTCACACATTACCTAATGTTCCTTCCCATAACTTGCTTCCAAGTTATAACCTCTTAATTATCTCCCATATTGAAGATATGCGCCCTCCATTCATTTACCAATGTTAATTTCCTGTAACTGAACTGAGTTGAATGTAACTAAACAAAACTGGATGTAACTGAACAAAAATTAATGTAATTGAATAGAAATTAATGTGAACTAATTGACTAATTTCTTGACTATTAGTTAGGAGTTCAATAGAATGTATTTAGTGCTTCACAATCAGTGCCATCCACAGAAACCACTTTGCATAAATCAAGGAGTAGATTCCTTAATTAACTGAAACTTGATTTCCACAAATTGTACTTAACTGATGTCTTTGCAATATGAGTTGACTAGAGGTATGACATAGGAAGTTTGAATATTTACTCTATATCTATGCTCATCTCATTTATCATTTAATTAATTATGCATGGTCCATGAGTGTTTAATTAATTAATCATTTTCGTCATATCATACTCAGAAGAATTGTTTCCAACCTATGATCATATGTATTACCCCGATTCATATAGTCATATGCTAAAGTAAATCACCTAAGGGGTAGCTAATCCATAAAGGAGACTTATAACATTTAGTGACCATGACTAGTAATACATCACATAGTATAACCACTTTAAACAATAAAGTACACCGCCTCACAACATGAGGATATTTGTAGGACTTGATATTACTCACAAGTCTACTTCCTTGATATTACTCACAAAACTCACTTGATATTACACACAATTTTACTGACTTGATATTTATCACACATCTATTGTCTTGATATTACTCATAATACTCAGCTTGATACTACTCACAAGATTTACAAAATCACCACCTCAATCATATGAGGATATTTGTAGGACTTGATATTACTCACAAGACTAGAGAATGACTCCTGATGATGTAATCTCAATCCTCCCTCTCAACGAGGGAGACATTCTTTTCCATACCAAGATTATATTGGAAGTGTATAAACTTCCTCAATAATAGAGGCTTTGTCAACACATATGAAATATTGTCATCAGTAGCTATGTACTGAAGTTTTACAATACCTTTTAGGACCATGTCATATTTGATCACTGTAGGATATAACGTTACACTAAACAATTCTCCAAGTAGATTTCTCAGCCACACTGCCTCTATGTAAGCAGTACTAGAAGCAATGTAATCATCCTCTATGGTGCTCTGGGAAACTGAACCCTTCTTTTTTCTAAACCAAGAAATCATAGCAGAACCCGTATTGAAACAATACCCAAAAGCTCTCTTCTGATTAACAATGATGCCACCCCAATCAGAATCAGTATATAAAAGTAATAGCACTCCTCCATTGGAGGGATACCTAATTCCATAAGAAAATGTACCACATAGGTATCTCAAAATATTCTTACCTGCAAACCAATGTCTGTGCCTAGGATCAGTCGTGAATTGACTCAAGATGCTAACTGTATAACAAATGTCTAGACTCGAATGTATCAGGTACATCAACGAGCCAATCAACTATGTGTATAATGTGGGGTCCACTAGATTTGTTTTAGTATCAGTCTCATGGAGTTTCCTCAAATTGGAATTCACTGGCGTATTTATGGGTTTACAAGCCATCATGCCAAATATGCATACGATGTCCATAATGTACTTTCCTTGAGATAGAAATATCTCATCATTCCTCTGCCAGATCTTAAGGACTAGGAAGTAGTGCATAAGACCTAATTATTTCATCCCAAACTATGATTTAAGATCCCTTTGACACTGTGAAATTAGTATTTCCTCTCCATTGAGGAAAATATCATCCAAATGTAGGACCAGAACCAAAGTTTGGTTCTCCACTACTTTGAATTACAAGCTTGAATCTGCATCACTCTTCAAGAAACCAATTTCTGAAGATAACTGTCTATTATGGCATACCGAGCTCGAGGATCTTGTTTTAACCCATACATGTATTTATTCAACTTGAACACATGGGACTCCTTCCCATGTATCACAAAACCCTTAGGATTCTCAATGCAAACCTCTTCCTCAAGCTCACCATTGAAGAAGGCTAATACAGATGCAAGTAAAATGATAGATTTAGTGTTAGTATACCTAGCCACTGGAGTAAAAGTCTCCTCATAATAAATTCCCTCTTTCAGGTAAAATCCATGAGAAACAATATTGGTTTGTACTTCTCCACACTTCCATATACAACGTGATTTATCTTGTAAATCCATATAAAAGTTACAATTGACTTCCTCTTAGGTCTGGGAGAAATATCCCAAACATCATTCTTCAGAGTAGAATGATATTCCTCTATCATAGCATATTTCCATACTTGTTTCTCTACAACCTATTCATATGATGAAGGCTCTGATTCAGTGATATTTATCATCAATGCAACATATCCTGGATACTTATTGTGTTGATTTCACTCTCTAGAAGTGCATACTGGTTCCCCATGCTTCTCAAAATCTCTCAATACATCTCGACACCATGTTGACCTCCTCTTTGAAGGAGGTTCATCAACCAGTTCTATTGGTTCATCAATGACAGGTAGCTCTACATGATTTGTTGGATTCTCCCTTTGAACATCAGAAGGGGAAGAATAATCATCATGATCCTCTGATATAGGAACCTTATCCTCCTTTGTCTCTAGATCAGATTCAAGCTCTTTTGATGGCTTCAATGCTTCCTCCTCATGGAAATTCACATCCTGACTAACCTCAACATGTATCTCATTAGGTACATAGATTCTGAATGACTTGGAGGTCTCACTGTAACCAACAAAATTTCCCTTATTTCTAGAAGGTTCCATATCAGTTCTCTTTTCTTTTGGTATGTGAATATACACAAGACATCCAAAAATCTGAAGATGTGAAATGTCTGGTTTCTCACCAGTGAACACCTCTTTAGGTGTTTTTTCATCAAGACTGCATGTAGACTTTTTTTCTATATAGACACTGTTGTACTAGTGGATTATGACCACAAATAAGAAGATAGATCTTGATCATGTAACATGACGTTTGTAGCCTCACAAACAGTTTTTTTCTTTCTCTTTGCAGCCCCGTTATGTTGAGGGTTGTAAGGAACTCTTAACGCTCTACATATCCATGCATCACAAAAAAAAACATTAAAAGAATTTGATTTGAATTCTCTACCATTATCAAACCTTAGGGCATGGATATGCCTACTTTTCTGATTCTCAACTAAGGCTTTATATGCTTGGAATTTATTGAAGGTTTCACTTTTGACTTTCATGAAGTAAATCCAGGCCTTATGGGAGAAATCATTGATGAATAAAACATAATAGAGATTCCCACTCAGGGATGGGGAAAACATGGTTACACATATATCTGAGTGAACTAAATATATTATTCCTTTCAATCTAGTATGGATACTAGGAAACTTATTTTTAACATTATTTGCTAAAGCACAACCTATACAAACAATATCATGTACAAAATCAAAACTAGGCATACCTTTCACTATCTGTTGCAAACTAGGGAGTTCTCTAAATGTTGAAATATTGTAACTTCGAAGAATATTCTATATGTATTTCTGTGTGGTCCCCGATGGTCCTACCAGGAGAACCACTTGTATTACTTTGTACCCCGATGCTCCTAATCGGAAGAACTAATAAGAGTCATGAGGCAGTCCCCTCTAATTGTAAAGGTGGGTCATTAGCACCCCAGTGTGGTTACTTGAGCCTACATGTGTAACTCGAGCCTACATGATTAACTCGAGCCTACATGAAAGATGAGTTAACTTAAGTGAATGGATGAATATAAATAGAGGTGTAGTGCTCCTCATTTGTAACACACACTCTCACTTGACTAGCGCACTTGTGGAGGAGAGAAGTAGCTGGAGAAGGAGGAGGATCAGGTTTTTGATCTCCTTGTTGGTTTTACCTTTTTACCTTTTTGGGGCATCTATATTGAGGAAGATTTTGATGGGTTTTTCCCTTTAGGGTTTTCCCAGGATAAATCTGTGTTGTTCTTGTGATACTGTTTCTTTCAGTGATCCTGTTTATATGCTTTTGTTATGAAAAATGAAATGATAAACTGATGTCTTAGTTAAGCATATGAAAATTCAACATGGTATTAGAGCTAACCTGAATAGGATATATTTCACAAGCTATAGAAGCTAGGGATTCTTAATTTTTGGTTCTCTCTCCACAATCAATCAGCAAAAGGAGGCTAGGCTGACTCTCCATTGAAGGGTGCATCTTTCTGTCCAAGCGGAATTCGATTCCGAGCATTTTCAGTTTTAAGTGCGGGAACTTAGGGCTTCTTACTGAAGAGGAATTTTTGAGTGAGCCTAGAATAGGATTTCTCTCCTCATCAAAATCGAATTTTAGAGACCTGGATCGATATTTTTGGTTGGGTGAAACTCCGAGAAAGTCAAACCCTAGTTTGACCCTGAGCTAGAAAAACCCTAAATACTAAAACTACTATGTTTTGGTACCTTAGCTATATAACAATATTGGAGAATAATCAGGAGCTGAAAATTGCAGAGGCCGAAGATAAAATCCTAATGTACACTGTATCCAAAATTCAGCCTCAGATTCGCTATATTCTCAGAGATATGATCCGTCAAAGTTAGGGTTCCAGCCTCCTCTAGGATTCATCCCTAAACAAGACACATGGGGAAAATTACTATAGCGTGGGCTATAGAGGTCCAAATTAAATTCCTAAATATGTTCCCAAAATAGCATGGACATTAATTTCTATGGTCCTAATTTCAGAACCAGAAAATGAAACAATGACACGTGGCAGTCTATACAACTTTTCTGTTCTGAACAGTCCTGAAACAGGTCACCTTGGGAAAATGATCATAAATACTAATTGGTGAAACCAATTCTAATGAAACATGTGTTTTTGGATTAAGGACATGCGAGGTTACCTCAATGAGAAATTCTAGACATAGAGGAGCTGTAATTTCAGAGATATAACAGAAGCAGTGACAGGAATTTCTATAGAAGAAATTGGAAAACTAGGGCTTCCTATTCCGAGAGCTTTCCTCCATTGTTTTCAGAAAAGGAGTACATTGGACAGCTCCATTTTAAGAGATATATATTTCTATCCAATAAGATCTAAAAGATTCCAAGTTTTTAAAATTAGGGTTTCTCTAACAAACCCTAGATCAGCCAGCTCCGAAAGCAGGATGGACATCTCAAATCGATAAGATCTAGTCTTTTGCTATTTGAATTTGAGGTTCTCATTTCAAAGTAATATATCACATCAGCTTGTTGATAAGCTTGGTGAAGTTGACAAATTCCAAGCATGGAAGTATTTGATCTCTCTGAAGAAAATGAATTGGACACCTACATGAGTAGAGAGGCCCTAGTTCCATACGGAGATGAGGCTCAAAGCCTTACACAAGCAGAACTTGATCAAGGCCAAGAAGATCATTATTGATTCAATCACGGATCAACTTGTGCCACAAGTGTCATCCCTAAAGAAACCGAAGATGTTTGATTCCTTGATCAAGCTATTTGAAGATAAGAACATAAATTAGAAGATGGATTTAAGAAAACAGTTGAAGAATGTGAAGATCCAGAATGCAGAACATCTTGAAGTAGTAGAAGAAGAAGCGGAGAATGCAGAAGTGGTGATAGCCACCTTGAATGGTCTCCCAGGATCATGGGATTCATTCATGCGAAGAATGTATGCCAGAAGGAAGTGATTACTTTCAGTTGACTTCGGGAAGAAGAAGAAGAAGCTCGACTCATAAGAAGAGAAGAAGAATTTGGGAGCAATTGAAGACCAAGCTCTCACCATTCAAAGAAGATCCCTCAAGTGATGAGGAATGTGAAGAACTCAATTCTTGAAGAACCTCTTATCCATCTTATCATTTAAATAAGAAATGATGATGTCATGAATGAAGAAGATGATGAAGCATAATGATCAAGATGGAGTTTACCCACGAAACAAATAAAAGATAAGTATTCAATTGTCACTTCATGATATTGTTTTGTTATACATTTGATTATATTCAATTGATGTGTTATGCATGATAGATTGTTTGCATTAATGACTGTATACTACTAATATGCATGTGATGGGTAAGTAGCTCATGGTGCTCTCCATTGCTACTTATCTAGAATGAAGCCTCCTTGATGACATATTGGATTAGTGCACCTGTGTAGAGAACTAAAACTCTACACAGGTGTCCAATCCCCCCTGAAGATAATCTCAATAATGTCATGATAGAGATGGAAGGCATCTAGAAAGTTTATGTGAGATATGGATGAATGTTGTATTGGCCAAACAATTGCATGATGCATAAGAATTTGTCGTTATGCATATGTTTTACGAAATAGTTCTAACCATGCAGCTGGTGCATTTGAATTGTAGGGAAGGTCCTGTACAACCTCCTACAAGAAGAATGAGACTTGTTATGAAGAACAAGTGATGACAATTCAAGATTCACTGCAATAAAATCCAAAGCTCCCAGGGTCAGAGACACCATGACGGAAGAAAGAGCTTCAGAGAGCGGTATATCCACCTCGAAGGATGAAGACCACCATGGGTACGAGAGATAACTCAAGAGGAAGAAAAGAATGCTATGAAATAAGCTATCATCAAAGAATAATAGTTGATCATGGGGAATGATGTATACGATATGATTTCGAGACATAAAGGGAAGTACATAGTATCCTCCATATGGATCCACAAGAAC
>LPNX010991900.1:1199245-1249418 GCA_001517045.1 Pseudotsuga menziesii
GTGAGAGTAAAGTGGATTTCAACCTTTGCTTCAAGGTTGAAGACAGAAGACCAATGATGCTCCTGTTATGTGTCGATGCACTATTGTTCTAGGCATGGAGGTGTGGCAGAGTACAAATGGGATCTTCCTTGGACAAGGGAAGTATGCAGTAGAGATCCTGAAGAGATTCAGGATGATGGAATACATGACCACACCTATGGCATCGAACCTGAAGCTATTGAGTGATGCTTCGTCAGAGTCGTTTGATGCTACGATGTATCGTCAGATGATTGGGTCATTGATGTACCTGACAAACACGAGACCAGACATTTGCTTTGCTGTGAACACCTTGAGCCTGTACTTGACAGATCCGAGAAGTGTTCATTTGATTGCTGCAAAGCATATTCTGAGGTACCTAAAGGGTACAATTGATTATGGGCTCAAGTACGATGTGAATCAGAAGATTAACCTGGAGGGTTATGTTGATTCAGATTGGGCAGGCAGTTCCATCGACAGGAAGAGTACTTCGGGATGTTGCTTCAGTATGGGATCAGGTGTGATCTCTTGGTTTAGCAAGAAGCAATCCTGTGTGGCACTGAGTACAGCTGAAGCAGAGTATGTCGCAGCTTGTTCAGCTAGTTGTGAGGCAGTATGGCTGCGGAAGCTACTGTCTGATATATTTGATCTCCAGTTAGATGCTACTTGTGACAACCAGAGTTGCGTGAAGTTGTCAGAGAATCCTGTGTTTCATGACAGGTCGAAGCATATCGAGATCAAGTATCACTATATCAGGGATATGGTGCAAAGAGGAGTAGTGAAGCTCCTGTATGTTGCGACGGAGGAACAGATAGCTGATGTATTGACGAATCCATTGGCTAGGCTAAAGTTCGAGTACTTCAGAGAGAGACTTGGTGTTCTCCAGATTGAGGATTCATCCCAGAGAAAGTGATGAGACCCATAGCTATTCTGACATGATGAGAGGATTGGTTCCTTCCATGGTCAGATGTAAGGTCTGAGCCATTCTATCATGGTGAGAGGATTGGTTCCTTCCATGTCAGATATGTGTGCTGAGATCCATAGCCATTCTGATGAGTAGGTCAGATATAAGGGCTGATCCATTCTGTCATGGTGGTAGGGTTGCACCCTTCCATGTCAGATATGAGTGCTGGCCATTTTGTGGAGCAGGACAGATGTAAGAGCAATTGCCATTCTAGGAATGGAGGCACCTGGTCAGTTACCAGGAACACTCAGTATAAGAACTGAGTAGCCATTCTGATGTGATAGAGGGATGTGTTCCCACTTGATCAGATGTAAGGGCTGAACCATTATGTTCATGGCTAAAGGATTAAGTTCCTTCCATGTCAGATGTGAGTGTTGGCCATTTCGACGAGCAGGTCGGATGTAAGGGCAACTGCCATTCTCTAGGAGAATGGAGGCACCTGGTCAGTTACCAGGTAGCTCAGTCGAGGAGGACTGGGGGCCATTCTGATATGATTGCTGGGATGTGTTCCCCTCATGATCAGATATGAGTGCATGCCCTTCCATCATTGTGAGAAGGATGTGTTCCCGCCTGGATGGATGTAAGTGCTGAGCCTTGTCACAGATGATAGTAGGTGTGTCCTATCATGCTGGTGACTGTAAGTGTTGTTCCATAACATAGATGATAGTAGGCGTGTCCTATCATGCTGGTGACTATAAGTCTAGTGCCATTTCACAGATGATAGTAGGTGTGTCCTATCATGCTGGTGATTGTAAGTGCAGAGCCTTTTCACAGATGGTAGTAGGTGTGTCCTACCATGCTGGTGGATGTGAGCGCTGTGCCTTTCCACAGATGATAGTAGGTGTGTCCTATCATGCTGGGGGTTGTAAGGGCTGAGCCTTTTCACAGATGGTAGTAGGTGTGTCCTACCATGCTGGTGGATGTGAGCACTGTGCCTTTCCACAGATGATAGTAGGTGTGTCCTATCATGCTGATGGTTGTAAGTGCTGAGCCATTTCACAGATGATAGTAGGTGTGTCACTATCATACTGGTGAATGTGAGTGCTGGTCCTTTCTGATGGGATTGTAGTTTACTACATGATCAGATGTGAGTGCTGGGCGTGCCTTTCTGACGAGCAGGTCAGATATAAGTGCTGGGCGAAGACCTACATGAGGGTAGGCCTACAACCAACATGAAAAAGGGCTGGCTCTGTAGAACTTCCTATGACGAGAAGAATCATGAGATAGCGCCAGTGTTGATCCAGATCCAGTAATGATGATCCAGCAGTAATGATCCAGATCGAGTGATGATCCAGATCCAGTCCAGTGATGATGATACAGATCAAGAGATGATCCAAATCTAGTGATGATGTTCAATGATGATACAGATCGAGAGATGATCCAGATCCGATGATGACTTGAAGACAAAGATGACTTGAAGACGAAGATGACTTGAAGACGAGATGATCCAGTTGATACAGAGAAGAAGACCAGTGCTGAAAATTGTGTCGAAAGAATACCTTCCTAGTTAAGAGGGAGTGTTGATGTATATGTAACTTCGGAATGTATTCTTCTATGTATCTTATATATTGTAACCCGATGTTTATTCCGGGATGTCTCTATTATGTATTTGAGTCATGTGGTCTTGCCTCGATGTTCCGATCGGGAGGATTAATAATGTAATCAAGTCATATCAAGTCATTAGGTAAGTCCCCATAGTTTCGGGGCACTTGAGTTATTATACACTAATTAAGGTGTAGGATCGAGTAGTAATTATTAGGTTGAGCCTACGTGTGAAAAGGAAATTCAAGTGAACAGATGAATATAAATAGAGAGTGAGAGTCTCTCTATTTATCACTTGCTCTCCCAAGTGTGGCGCACTACTGGAGAAGGAAATTTTGGGACTAGACAGAAGAAAGAAGACTACTGCTGTTTTGGGAGATCTCTTAATGTTTTGGTGTTGATTCTATCTTAGAGGAAGTTGCGGGGTTTTCTCCTTTATGGTTTCCCCGAGGAAAACTATTTGTGTCTCTTGTCTCTTGTGATGTGCTTGTGTTTTATTGCTGTGCTTGTTATTTTCTCAGTGAAAAGATCCTAAGATCATAATGCTAGCTTAAATGTGATGAAAAACTAACAGTATCATCCCTGGACTTTAAGTCCAAAAGTGATCCAAATACTTTTTGTCTTTGAGTTGTGGATTGCAGGTTGTAGCTGATGATGATGATGACGTACTGATCGAAAGATCAGATGTTGCTGATGATGATGATGTTATCTGATCGAAAGATCAGAAGTTGCTGATGATGATGATGTTCTCTGATTAAAATATTAGAATATGATGATTATGCTGTTGCTGATGATGATGATGTTCTCTGATCGAAAGATTAGAATATGATAATGATGATGTTTCTCTAATCGAAAGATCAGAAGTTGCTGCTGATGATGATGTTCTCTGATTGAAATATTAGAATATAATGATGATGTTGTTGCTGATGATGATGATGTTCTCTGATCAAAAGATCAGAATATGATGATGATGATGTTTTCTGATCGGAAGATCAGAAGTTGCTTATGATTATGATGTTGCTGATGATGATGATGTTTTCTGATCGAAAGATCAGAATGCGATGATGATGATGATGTTTCTGATCGAACGATCAGAATTTGATGATGATGAGATCCTGATGATGATGATGATGTATTATCAAAGTATGATGATGATGAGTTGATGTTAGAGTATGATGATGTTCGGTTGATGATGTTTCTGATTGAAAGATCAGAGGTTGATGATAATGATGATTCTGATTGAAAGATCAGAGTATGATGATGACGTTGTTGCTGATCGAAAGGCCAAAGTGCTGAAGAAGATGTTGTTGATCGAAATTTCAAAGTGTTAAAGATGATGTTGCTAATCAAAAGGTCAAAGTGTTGAATATGATGTTGCTGATCGAAAGGTCAAAGTGCTGAAGATGTTGCTGCTGATTGAAGAGTCAAGATGCTGAAGATGTTGCTGATCGAAGCGGTCAAAGTACTGATGATGCTGAAGACTAAAGATTGAATATGAAGACTACATGATGTTGAAAAGCTTCCAATGATTTATATATGTATCATCCTGATGATGTTGATGATGTCCTCTATCTCTCTCCTATTATTGTTGTTGTTGATGTTGTTATAGAATACCCTTCTTGTTAAGGGGGAGTGTTGAAATATTGTAACTTTGAAGAATATTCTATATGTATTTCTTTGTGGTCCCTAATGGTCCTACCAGGAGAACCACTTGTATTACTTTGTACCCCGATGCTCCTAATCGGAAGAACTAATAAGAGTCATGAGGCAGTCCCCTCTAATTGTAAAGGTGGGTCATTAGCACCCCAGTGTGGTTACTTGAACCTACATGTGTAACTCGAGCCTACATGATTAACTCGAGCCTACATGACAAATGAGTTAACTTAAGTGAACAGATTAATATAAATAGAGGTGTAGTGCTCCTCATTTGTAACACACACTCTCACTTGAGTAGCGCACTTGTGGAGGAGAGAAGTAGCTGGAGAAGGAGGAGGATCAGGTTTTTGATCTCCTTGTTGGTTTTACCTTTTTACCTTTTTGGGGCATCTATATTGAGGAATATTTTGCTGGGTTTTTCCCTTTAGGGTTTTCCCAGGATAAATCTGTGTTGTTCTTGTGATACCGTTTCTTTCAGTGATCCTATTTATATGTTTTTTTTATGAAAAATGAAATGATACACTGATGTCTTAGCTAAGCATATGAAAATTCAACACTAAAGTGGAGGTGTCCAAGCCTCCTATGACATAGATCGCATGGGATGATAGTATGATGTGTCATGGATGAAATATAATTTATTGGGACCTTGTAAATTCCTCCTTCTTGAACTCCAATAACAGTAGAAGTATTAATTTTATGGTTCTTCAACCACAAGTATGCTTGATTATCCATGAAGATGACTCAGAATCCTTTATCTTCAAGGACAGAAACAAAGAGTAGGTTATTCTTCAATCCAAGAAAATAAATAATGTCCTCGACATGTAGTCTGTCTCCTGAATATAATTGGAAGGATGTGTATCCAACTCCTTGGATTGAGTATGTGGAATTGTCTCCCAATTCTACCATTCATGCAAACTATTTCTCTTTTAGGTTGGATATTTCAACCTTGTATCCTGACATGTGTTTGGAAGCACCGCTATCAATCATCCATGTATCTTCTCCCGTGATGAGATATCCTGACAAAGAAGAGATAAGGTAAGACTCCCTCCTTGTCTCTTTCTCTTCGAGTGCATCTTCTTTGGAAGTTTCTTCAACGATAGTGGAGGAATGAAACTTTTCTTCATCCTTATTTTTATTGCACTCTCTAGAAAAGTGACCTTTATTTCCATTGTAGAAGCATTTAAAGTTTGATTTTTCAAATTCTTTTGTAAACTCTTTCTTGTTTTCATGAAAGAATTGCTTGGGAGAGAATGGATTCCTCCATTTCTTGGTTCTAACCGTGAGAGATATATTCTCCTCTGTACTATGCACCACTTTGTTATGGATGCACCGTTCTTATTGAATGTACTCATGCCAAATTATTTCAAAGTTTGGTTTCTCTTCTCTTCCATTTACCATAGCAAGAAAGGTATCCCATGAGGCAGGGAGCCCATCGATGGTGGTTTGAAGAAGATCATCCTCATATGTCTCCACACTGATGCTTGCAAGTTGATCCTTCAACTATGAAATATTTATGAAGAATGAGGCTACAATTTGATATATTTACATATTCATGTTGTGCAAATTTTTCTTCAAAGCCCTTTTTCAAGTAGGGTCCTTCTTCTCATAAAGATTCGTGAGTGTGTCAAAACACTCATTTTCTGTCTTCAATGGTGTGATCACTAACATGAGGTTTTCCTTCATGGATTCATATATGATCCTCTTTTCATTTGCTTGATTCTTCTTGTAATTTGTTATTCATGCATTTTTAGTAGGCTCTTCGATCACAATGGTCACAAAGGTATCAAGATCATTCTATTCGAGAATTTTGTTCACTCCCACCTTCCATGTGTTGAAGTTTGATGTGCCTTCAAGTTAGTCTTATGGCCAAACATATATTTATTCCATTGCTTCAATATTTTCTCAATGCTTCAAGATTTGCATAGGTTTAGAATGTTTGCACAATACTAAGCTCTTACACTCCCTTTCTTTGATACCATGTAAATGTTTGAGAAAATATGAAGATACTTGAATTTTAAAACTTTTGATAAACAAATATAGTGCATGTAGATCTCATAAAAAAATTCAAACACACAAATCATGAAATACATAAGACACATGATGTACCTTGGGAAAACCATCCAAATCTGGAGGATGAAAAACCCAGCATACAATCCTTAAGTATGATAGATAATGGTAGAGAATGATTTTATAACACTTTCAGATTGCTTAATAAGAGATATCTAATAATCACTAGAAAATAGAGATCACTTGGAATACTATCATAGCCTTTCTAAGTGCATAACAATCTAATAACAAGAGTATTCAGTCATACAATGATGGTAGTGAATGGTTGCATACCTTTTGGGAACTGTGAACACTGTGTGCACTATTTACACATTACCTAATGCGGCTTCCCTTAACTTGGTTCCAAGTTATCACCTCGTAATTATCTCCCATAATGAAGATATGTGCCTTGTATTAATTTACGGGTGTTAATTGCCTGTAACTGAACTAAACTCAATGTAACTGAATAGAGCTGAATGTTAGTTGATTAACTAATTTCTGGACCATTAGTTAGAATTTCAATTGAATGTCTTTAGTGCTTCACAATCAATGTCATCCACAACAACCACTTTGCATAAATCAAGGAGTAGATTCCTTAATTAACTAAAACTTATTTTCCACAACTTGGACTTAACTGATGTCTTTGCAATTTGAGTTCACTAGAGATATGACATAGGAAATTCGAATCTTCGCTCTATCTTTGTGCTCAGCTCATTTATCATGTAATTAATTCTGCATGGTCCATGAGTGTTTAATTAATTAATCATTTTTATCATATCATACTTAGAATAATTGTTTCCAACCTATGATCATATGTATTACCCCATGCCATATATTCATATCCTAAAGTAAATCACTCTAGGGGTATATAATCCCTAAAGGATACTTATAACATTTTGTGACCATGACTAGTAATAGATCACATAGTATAACCACTTTACACAGTAAAGTACACCAACTCACAACATGACGATATTTGTAGGACTTGATATTAGTCACAAGTCTACTTCCTTGAAATTACTCAGAAGACTCACTTTATATTACACAAAATTTTACTAGCTTGATATTACTCACAAGTCTATTGTCTTGATATTAGTCACAAGACTCAGCTTGATACTACTCATAAGCTTTACAATATCACCACCTCAATCATATGAGGATATTCATAGGACTTGATATTACTCACAAGTCTATTGTCTTGATATTACTAACAAAACTGCAGAATGACTCCTGATGTTGTAATCTCAACACAACCAACCTTACCTAGTCAAAAGATGACTATTGTGAATAACTATCCCATTGGTATAAGAAATGATGAAAAGGTACACACTTTCATTATTAGTTCTTAACTATAAAATAAGCTTCCTAGTATTTCAATAATTCCTACCTACTAAAACATGTGGTTCCAACTACAGTTGAATCCCGGCTCAATGTCGAAGCTTGTATATCATTGTTTTCGTCGTGTTGGGATTAGAACAATTTTGAAGATGTTTTATGAAATTCAAATAATTTCACAAGATTATCACAATTTTCATCCCACTAAAGGCATGGAGAAAACAAATTTTGTTCAAATTTGGGAGGAGATGGATAAAATTGGTGTTCCATGCAATCCAAGAGAACCATACCATCATAAAAGCCAACAATACAATGATCTTAACTATGGGAAATCAGATGGATCAACATCATAAAACATCATCATTTGCCATGAGGGATTTTTTAAAGGTTTAATAATTATGTTAACATATCAATTATTTTTATGTGGGCCTTGCTTAATAATAAATGATGATGTTATTATGTTTTGACTATTGTTGAATGGCTCTCAGTGTTATTTACTTTGAACATAAAACTTAGTATTTCTTCATATGAATTGAAACTTATGTATTATTTCTAGTTTATTGGAGGTCTATTAGATGAAGAGAAGATTAAAAAGTTGGCGAGGATGTGGACTCTGTTATAAATAATAATATATTTTGCAACTACAAGTGTGTACAGGGGATGATGTATATGCATATGAAAAAATCTACGTTAGTTTCATCATATTATCTATATTGAATGTTAGTATCATTTCATTCATGATAAACATTTTGAGCCACTTCCATCGCAGGATTGGATTCCCTCCAAGTGATTTGATTTGGTTGTGTTATCGTTGTTTAGGAGATGATATGGTTCCTTATATGAATGTCCAAGGGGCCCATTCTCTTGATATGACACAGTTTATCCAGCCTTATACGTTAGGACGGTTAAGGAATGAAGTACTAGAACATAAGCATAGAGAAATGAAAATTTTGAATAGAAACCAAGGAGTAGGAAGAGGAGTTCATAGGGAGAATAGAATCACATTTGAACATGATAGAATGTGTCTTGTAAATGAGATGAGAGCACAACTTTTTAATCTTGTTATGAGATCAAAAGTTACTTTCCAAAAGTTTAGATAGAGAATATTCTTTCCTTCAAATATTAGAATTCAAATCTATATTGAATATGACAAGTCAAGAAATCAATTGAATAAGGAAACTACATCACAATTGGTATCACGTTTCCCTACTGTCACTTGTCAACAAGTGGAACAACTATTTAACTCATGGGAAAAACAGGCTAAGAAATCATTGATTGCACCACCAACAATAAGCTTTTCCTAATTTGAAATGTTATCTCATTTGATTTTGATTTTATAGTGTGAGGAGTCATAATGTGTTTGTTTAATTATTAATATGTCCTCCCATTTCAATAACTATATTCCTAGAAAAAAACCAATCAGCAAATATGGCGAAGAGGCTTATCCAGAATCACATAGCTTTGGAAAGAACAAGGCAAAAAATGGTATTAAAATAAATCAATAAAACTTTTTTTCCCTCCAATAGTGAGAATTATATTCATTCAATTCATTACATATCAACGTGCACTACAACAAATTTGACTTTTAGGGGCGGTTGTCTTCCGCCTCCAAAAGTCTCACTTTTGGGGGTGGTGTTTACAAAACCGCCCCTAATAGCACTGAAGCTAAAAATTTTGAATTTTAGGGGTGGTTTTGAACACCACCCCCAAACCATCCCTAAAAGTGACTTTTGGGGGTGGTTCTAAACCCCCCCAAAAAGTGACTTTTGGGGGTGGTTCTAACCCCCCCGCAAAATTCAGTTTTGGAATTTTAGGGGCGGTTCTAAATCCCCCCCAAAAGTCAATTTTGGACTTTTGGGGGTGGTTCTAAACCCCCACCAAAAGTCACTTTTGGAATTTTGGGGGTGGTTCTAAACACCCCCCAAAAGTCAATTTTAGACTTTTCGGGGTGGTTCTAAACCCCACCCAAAAGTCACATTTGGAATTTTGGGGGCGGTTCTAAACCTTCACCCCCACAAAAAAAGTCACTTTTAAGGGCGGTTACAAACCCCCCTCGTAGGTACCTACGGGGGTGGTTCAAAACCCTCCTTAAAAGTGTTATTACAAAACTTTGGGGGCGATTTTAAACCCCCCTCATAGGTACCTATGGAGGAGGTTCAAAACCTCCCCTAAAACTCTTTACAAACCTTTGGGGTGGTTATAAACCCCCCTTGTAGGTTCCTATAGAGGCAGTTCAACACCCCCCCCTAAAAATATTTACAAAACTTTGGGGGAGTATAAACCCCCCTTGTAGGTAGCTATAGAGGTAGTTTGAAAGCCCCCCTAAAACTCTTTACAAACCTTTGGGGGAAGTTATGGACCTCCCTCATATAAAATTACACAAGGGGTTTTGAAAGCCCCTCGTTGTTACATACAAGGGAAGTTTTGAACCCCCCTTGTAGTGACATGTGAAGCCAGTTTAGAACTCTGCTAATAGCCATAATAAATCATAACAATATATATTTTTATTTAAAACATCAATATTGCAGTATCAGCAGGGCACAAAGGAATTGAACCTTCAACCTCCTGCTTGTAAAGCAGGCACTCTACCATTGAGCTAGAACCCTTTAATAATTGGGGAAAGGGGCAATATTAACACCAAGATTGCATCATTTGTAATTCTAAGCTGTCTATGTTTTTCTATTGTCTCCACATCATCTGAAGTTAACCCATTTTCATTTTTTAAATCACTTCTATGGTCATAATCCTTTGAAGTTTCATGTAACCAACAAAAAGTGTAAGTATTCAGGGCCTAACCTATTAACTCATGTGACATTATTTCCTTGTGTTTAAAAGAAACTACTACTTGCTCAATATCTAGTTCACAAATATATTCAGTTCATCAATCAACCAAAATCTTGGAAACAATTGGGTCAATACACCTTCCTACCACCTTGAGGTCTTATGACCAAGGTAAGAATGATTTGGCAGCCTGTAATACAATAATAAAATATTTCCATCTTTGAATAAAACTCAAGTTGAAAAACACCTAAATTTTATAAACTACATTTCCCTTTTCCATAGCTTTTGTCATCATGTGACATTCTGCATCACATCGTAGGCATTGAGTGTAACATTGTAAGCATGGAAATTTTCAATTTAGATGCATAACCAAACCTATGGCGCTTTAGGGTGGGAATGCAATTCAAGTGTTTGAAAAAAATACACAGAAATAGGCACATCATGTTAGCAATTACAATTTTTATAATTTACAACCCTACAACTTTTGTTATGTGTCTATGACCCTATGATCCCCATATAGGATAGAGTATCAACGATTGGTTTTTTTGGTTTATGTCCACTACAATCTATGATTTTGGGTGAAGTAGATTGAGGCTTTGGGAACCTCCTTGACTTGGCTACCATTTCTGTAGAAAACATTGACACCTCAACAGAGTGGAGGGTGGATTTTTAGAGTTCTATTATGGAGGACTAAGTAGGCACCTTTGTGGATAGAGGTAGAGGAGGATCAAGTTGAGCATGACCATGGAGGAAGGCAAGATTTGCATGAACCACCTCTATTATGGGGGTGAGTTTGTCTTGGAGAAGGACATTGGGACTAAGGAGGCTTATACGTAATCCTCATCACCATCCTATAAATGTATTCATACTCGGGAACCTACCAGTGGACATCAAACTAATGTTGTAGTGTAATGTAGTGGAAGATGATCCCTTACATGTGTTCATGTAAAAGGGGAAGATGTAATTGATATCTAGCTTCTATATTTATTATTTTATATGATTGATAATGATGAGATCGGGAGGTATGTTCTAAGCCTCTAGGTCATAAAACAAGTGTCATAGATGTAGATCACTACAATCTAAACCAACACATTAATTCCTAAATGCATTGAGGAATGTCTTCTCAATAAGCATCAATTTTGCAAATGGAGGATAACCTTTTGATATGGAAATTGAAATATAGAGAATTCAGGAATGCATAATAGTCTATCCTTAATGTTGATAATAATGCTCCCAAAAATTCAGCTATACATGACATGGTCCATGAATGGAACATCTATGTCCATGAATGTCTCACAATCAGTTTTTGTATCAACATAAGATATTGAATCTGAGTTATCTAGAATTTCCTTTGGATCCAAGTTTTGTCCAAGTACTTTCCCAACATGTTTGGAGGTATGATTCAAAGGACTTGTAGCTAAAAATGCCTCCTCATTTACCTGTGGGTTGGCTTGAATAAATCAATATTCAACAAAAAAAATGTTACTTTACATGGTTATGTATAAGTCCAAAGATAACTAAATCATTAAAAAATGAAATAAAAATGAGATGAATTCCCATAACTTCACTTAAATGTGGAGGAGGGAATAAATAAGTGAATTGATTATTGGAAATAGATAGACTAGAAAGATAGAAACAGCTACAGATACTAATATTAATCAATCATCAAAATGCAATCTACGTCTATGTAGCATGTAGCAATTGGTCAAAAATCATTTTCTATGGCTAAGGTAGTTAATACATTACAAAATTGTAGCACAATGGAATATACCATTGTGGTTGCAAAAAATATGGATTCTCTCAATCCATTACAATATCTCACTCTTTGTACAAGAACTTTGGGGTAGCTTTAGCTGAAAACTCAACTTATAAAAAAATATCAATCATTTATGATGATATCTCCAAGAAGGAATAAGATTCTCAATAGATGTCTTTACCATTAAGAATATTAGTACCACATGGGAAAGAAGCTCGTCTAGGAGATGTTTTCAATTTGTATTCCCCGTCCCTTGGAAAGAACAGCTAGATTATGATCCCAGTTAAGAGAGGGGAGTGCTACTTCTCCACCTATAGTTGAGACTAATGCTGGAGATGTTACAGCTTATATTCATGTTTTATGTTTTGTTTTAGGGTGAAGACTTGTAAGGCTTTAGTTGTTAGAGTTGAGATTTAATACCTACTCCATTAGTATAGTATAAGTGATGATGGAATTTTCCTAGGCTCCATTGACAAATTTTGGTCCACGTGTGCTCATAGATACTTTCTTCATTCTCCATTTATGAGATATGTATTAAGGAGTCTTTTTCTATACGCTAAACCATGGGGAAAATGATTTAACATTAGTAAAATTAAAGTAGAAAGGACTTTAAGAAAGAGAGGTCGGCATGCTTGTAGATATTTCTATCATAATGTGTAAGCTGACAGTAACTTTGGTATTTAAAGACAAACAAAAGATCAAATATCCTCACAGACGAAATCTACTCTATAAAATGTATACCTACATACCGTATTTGAAGTTTTAAAACAAGCAAAACAGAAATAAGACAGACAATGGATAAAGAAAAAGGGAACATGTGGTAATTCTAAGTATGAAGATAAATTTGATATTGGTATGCAATTTTTAATATCCCATTGCGATCAAATATGTGTGGTCTATAGATTTTTTTGTCAAAAGAGTCATTTCCAGTTTCTTACATGTTTATTGCCCAATTTCAAAGTGGAAGTTCAATTATGGACAACTATGTCAGGATCCCTTCTAAGAAATACTCTAGCCTAGTGAAAGCTTATAAACTCCAAGTAAAACACAATTTGCAGTGGATCCATTGTAGAAAAATGATATCCAAGTAGTTGACAAATTAAACTCAAAACTCTCATCATAATTGCAACCTCTAGCCTAAGTAATTGACCTGATACATAGTTAACAATTAGCAATCCTACTCAAAATATTTACCCTGAACACAAATCATTGCAATGCCAAACTATATATCAAATTTGTTTTGTGACATCATAAATTGAAGAATATAGGTCTAAACCAATTTCTTTAAACTTTTGTTAAACTGCTTCTTTCCTTACCTGGTGATCACCATCACAACAAATTTTTCTAGAGTTGTTTCATATCATCTTTGGCATATCTTGAAAATCACATAATTTAACAAAATCCTTTCAAAAATTTGTTTCTCGTGACTATTGTATAAATGAAACAAACGATTTCCACTCTATTTTTTGAATGAATGTTGCATATGAAATGCTGTCAGACTCCATGATAACTTAATTTCTAGAGCTCTATACCTTCCTTGGTTTGAACCTGGGTCTTTACTACGGTGAAGAACTGTGTTGCCTAGGTTTGAACCAGGGTCTTTACTACAGTGAAGAACTGTATCGACCACCAGACCAAATCCCAAAACAAAAATTTACAACTGATAAATTAGGTGTTTTTAGTATTTACCACCTCAACCACAATGTTCACATGAGAAAGAGTAACATTACAGACTAAAAGGAGACTATTCTTGCCAGAAATTCATAGCACCTAGAGAATACTGGTCCATGCTACATCCCAGTATGGATGAGAGTAACTCTTCCAATCAAAATAGTAAAATAAACTAAAAACAACAAAAGTTTTAAAAAATATACCAAGTGTAATTAAGATATACATAAAGTTATAAACCAATATAGATCCATCTTAAATTTGAATCTCTTAAGCCCCAAAATATTTGCACCTTGGCTTCTTTTTTATCCCTGTCAATATTTAATAGATCTTGAGTTAAAAATATTTCTAAGCTGATATTAACTCAAGTATTTCACACGACTTTAAAATCATGAACTTTGTTGTCGCCATACATATATTTACTCAATTTGGTTATCACTAATAATTTTCTTTAACCGTTCAAGGATAGTGAACAATAAAATCAAAGTCACTCTATTCTTATTTCATTTCATATAGAATGAAAGGTAAAAGGCATTGCTAAATAATAAATATCAATCTAGATAGAACTGGCAGCTATCTTTACAAGTTTAGACAAATTTTGATGATTGGTAATGGAAATTAACTTAAATGGTTGAAATCCTTGAAGTTTGAGGAGTCTCACTCCAAAAATACTATGGACAAATACCTTTTCATTCAACCTACACATGCAAATCTACTAAAACTTCAGTTAACCCTAAATTCACTTAAATATAGCTAAAGCGATGTTTGAATCAATTTTGAATTGAAACGAACTATGCAAGATGACCCTTTAACATTGGGTGTACTTTAAGAAAGGTCACAATTTAACTTATCTTTTAATTATACCTTTAAACTTCTTAAATTTCCTGGCACATAATAGACAATGTGGAAAAGGAAAATGATTTTAACTACCTGCTAAACATTGGAAAAGCACTCTTCAATGAAAAGAACAAAAAAAATGGCATCCATGTGAAATCAATGCAAACCCTCAATAATTGGATCCTCAATCTTAAAATATTCAAGTATTATTAGAAAAGAAAATAAAGAGTAATATATTCAGTAGCCACAAAATCATTGATTTCCACGTTTTTACAATTACATTCAACAATTGAAATCAATGGGCTTGACCAAAACCTTTCTCATCACCTTTAATATTGCAAAAGAACATTAAACATTCGATCGACATCTACAACATTGTCCTGCCACGATATATCACTATACATACTCTAATGATATTTGAAAAGGAACAAGAACAACTTCAAACTAGAAATCACAAAATTACTATCAAAATAGCACCCTATGCTCGAGGGAAAAATATAGTTCTATTGATAGTGAGAAGATGTAAATTGACAAGTTTGAAAAATACATTCAAGAAATAACCTGCAAAATCAACATATCCTCTTATCTCCCATAGGATTCATAGCATCCTTTAATCCCCAACCTCCCCTCATTTTCCCAACAAGCACTCCTCTCCATCTCTTCCCAATGAATATACTGAAAATACCTCAATTGATCCAAACCCAAAAGACTTTCTATCATTTTCAAAATGGGAAATAGAATTTAAAACCCATCTGCTCACCAACGCATCCAAAATCGGGTGAATGACCAAAATCTCTTTCCCAAAGGTAGCCGTCAGTACAGTCATGAAAAAACCCATGAATGAAAATAACTCGAAGGTATCATCATTTGGCTTCCTAAAGATGGTCAAGCCCAAGAAAATGACCTTCACAGGAAGGAACAACCCCACAGGAAAAACCATCCCATAACTCTACATTGTGTCCTCTTGTTGATAACTAATGACAACATCCTCCAGCACACATAAATAAAATATGAAACGTATATGATTCCAAAAGTGCCCAAAAAAATAGTACTCAATGGAGGATAAGTACAGAGGACCATCTCATGTTTTCCTTCATAGTGGACACCCTCAAAGGCATTGGTAAAATATTATGGCAATAATCTCCCTGAGACCTGCCCATCTCTAAACCCTATTCCAGGTCCTATTATCACAAAGAATAACTACACTAAAAACATTGGAAAGAAGCAAACCTGAATGTTGAGAACTTCCCTGGCATTGCCTTTCTTTCTTGGGCTAATGGGGTCATTCTGCAATGACCCATGAACCAGAAATAATGCATCTAGGTAAAAGAAAGGCTCCATGAATCCTTATGACAATATCAGGTATGCTTTGCAGAGGTTTTCTTGGGTTTGGTGCCCTAATGAAGACAAAAACCAACCTCTGTATCTCAACATAGGAATCCTCAACAACTCTGCTAGGTAGCAGAGGCCTGTAGATATGGCCAGCATGATTCTAAATTATGCAGAGCTTCTTGAAGATGAGAAAATTTTGAATTAGTCTTGTTATTGGGAATTTTTTTTTCAATGGAAACATGGACAAGGGAAAATGTAATTAAAATTTTGCAATATAATTTTCATTTAGCTTCACCCAACAAAGGCTTGTAATTCCTTGAATATTGCAAAGATTTTTTTTCATTGCTTCTAGACTTTGCACTAGAAAAATACTTTTATTTTGATTTTACAAAAGAATCGAGTAGCGACAAACTACTCCATGAATAAGAAATATTACAGCCCATGAAACAAGACACTCATCTACAACTTCAACCAAGAATTCATAATTCATGATGAACCCCAACACTTTCCCAATAATGATAATATTTTGAGTATTCATTTAACCACATTAGGAAGCAAGTAACCCTAGTGGTATGCAGAATCCAGACACAATACAAGACCCCTTATTCCAGACAAGCCTCCTAGAGATTTTGGATCTAGTTCTCTAAACATGACGATGATGATTCACCACCTTCTGCTTGCATGGAAGAGCTGTGAGTTTGAGATGGCAGGTCATTACCCTTTATTTCCTTGGTTAATGCATGATAATGGATATTTATTTCTACTTAACGCTTCAGGGTCTTGGGACCTTGTTTTTGGGGAATTATAATAATAATTGTTTAATAGCTTAAGGTCAATTTTGTATAATGTGAATAGGGGAGTTGATAAACAATTCTGATCGATAGAATTGAGATTGGTCAACAATTCAAAAATAGACCAAGACAAACTGCAAGAAACCATGAACCAAAAACACACATGTAGTAGATCACTTTTGCAGGGAGCTTCTCAGTACTGTGTTTGGCTTGGAAAATGTATGAACCAGTAATATTTTTCCAATGAGTTTCCAAGAACTATATGACAAAATCTCACTGGTCAGACTTGCTCAACTTTATCTTGGGACGGAAGTTGGAACTTTGTCATGGAATGTATATGTTTTGAATGGATAATGAAATACATTTACACTTCGTTGAATAATTTTTTTCTTTTTTTTCATGCTAAAAAATATGCTCTAAGTTATGTATGCTTAAAATTGTTAGTGCCTAAACAAACAAATTCGACAAATTATGAAACTTCAATGGATTGCGTATTGGGTAAATTTGTCTTGTTAGGTGCTTGACTCTAGGCATTTTCATATCGCGCTAGCAGCTTTTACTTATTGTTGAAGATTTAAAGAAAATACTGTCAAATTCATTTAGTTATTGCTCATGATTTAAAGAAAATATTGTTAAATTCATTTCTAGGGACATTTAGTGTCACCGAGCCAATTAAATTTTTCCTTGGATGTAGGCAATTTAGGTAGAGAATTCTCCTTGCAGAATAGTCATAAATTTAAAATAATGTGTTTTAAAAGATGAGTTAAATTGGAACCATTACAAAGTTATCATTAGGTTAATTGAGATTCATAAGTATAACTCATTGAACTTAGGTTTATTTGTATCTGGTTTTAGTTTGATCCAATAATACATGACAATGTTCAAGGTTTATGCCAGATGGATTGTTGATAATCAGATCAACTCTAGACCAGTAGATCAATTCTTAGGTTTGGTCTTGTGTTAATATCCATCTGAAATTACAAGACTTCATCATTGGGAAGATCTAGATTTACACAGTCTAGTTTATCCCTTTCAAATTTAAACATTTAGATTCTAGGTGAAATATCATTAGGTCAATTGGGCCCGACTCTTTGGCCTTTAGGTTTTTCCTTCACTAGAAAACATATAATTACCTCGCATCACACCTGCAAGGCTCCAGTTAGGTTCAAATAATTATCCAATAGATTACTGAGTGAATTAGGGTCGCCCTGGAACAATTTCTAT
This sequence comes from Pseudotsuga menziesii, assembly GCA_001517045.1. Classification (NCBI taxonomy): domain Eukaryota; kingdom Viridiplantae; phylum Streptophyta; class Pinopsida; order Pinales; family Pinaceae; genus Pseudotsuga; species Pseudotsuga menziesii. Next base: position 1,217,193 of record LPNX010991900.1, read on the forward strand.
CTTGGGTCATCTTGGCTCTCATTTTCTTGCATCTTGGCTTGGTCTATCGTTGGATTGTTGATCTATTTCAATGCTATCAATCAGAATTTTTTATTGGGAGGGTGTTTTTAGGGGTGGAAGACTTTCTGTTGTACTTTATTTTTTCAATGTTCTTTAATTGTTCCATTAGTAGAAAATCATAAGAAATCAGAACCATATTTTTACACAAAGAACAAGAAAAATATGCAGCTTAAGATTGAGGTCACATTGCAAAAGGCACTAATCACCAGCATCAAAGGATTTTGTGGAGCTTATTTTTTCTTCTTTAAAGAAGAATATGCCACTAAAATAATTTGCAACAAGATAAAGAGATATAATGAAATTCATGGAGTTGAACAAGTAAAAAATATGGAGTTCAGATATCGCGAGACAGGGGTCAAAGAAATATGGAAGAAGAATGAGTCAACTACTCTAAAGCGTACAATGAGTATCTCCAAAAGTCTATTTTTATGTGTAGGGAAGAGCTAATAGAATATTGAAAGCGATTCAAATCCTTTAGCAAGGACTATGTGCTGGATAAACCTCTAAATTTGGAGAAGGACAAGCCAAATTTTAAGGCTCTTGGCTTGTCAAAAAAGAAGGTACAAGTGTTAACTATGAAAAGAACCTATGGTATGCCATATTGGGACTTTTCCAAGGTCAATGAATGTCACCATTTTAGTGTTATTTTGATGATGACCTAGGAGCGAGGCCCATCCCATTGCAATCTATTGCTCCAATTCACTCATTAGCACAAAGAAATGAACCAGCAAAGATGAATGTTTTTGAATGATGATCATATCAAAAGGTTTAGGATCTGGTGTGTTTACACGGAAGAATTGGCTGGAGATGACCTCGAGATTATATGTTTTAAATGGAAAAAATAAACCTCAATTTGTGGAAATCATACTCACAAGAAGTGTGTAAATAAGAAAAAGGAGAAGGTTAGCTTAGTGGTGGGGGAATATGTAGGGCTTCAAGATATTACACCCTTATGAATTTCACCTTAACTAATCACTTTATGGGGAAATGTTTTTCAGTAGGAGGGTTGAAGAGGTGGGCAAAACAAAATTGACTAGAGATACTGGACTACATGCTAAAATACTAGACAAGACTGAGTTTTGTTTCATTCGAACTTCAGTTGGACTCACAGATGTAGATAAGACATTACCCAAAAATGGTTCTGGGGTCCCTCGTTTCTGGATATCATGAGGTGGAAACCTGGGTTTGACCCAAGAAAAGAACCAATTTACTCATCCTATATGGATCAAAATTCTAGTTTTACCAATGGAAATTTGAAGTGGGGCCATTTTGAAAATTATAGGGGATAATATAGGGAAATTCATATTAGGATGGTTCCATTCAAAAATTGATAGAAGAGTAGTGAAAATATTGCTAGAAATAAATTTTAGAGAATGACTTTCAGAAAAACCGAATCAAATGCTAGAAATAGAATTATGTGCAAATTTTAAATTTATAGGAGGGACCAATGAAACAGGTATATCAGTTCCTACTTAAGCAGATCTCAGTTCATTAAACTACCCTTACAAATTTAATACTATTATCGTAATGATGTAGAATTTTCAATATTTAAGTAACATGAAGTATACCTTTGACCCACAAAAGCCAGCCATTACTATTTCAAAATGTTATTTTCCTTCTCTAATTTTTGCACCCAACTCCTTCTAGAATTCTATTAGGTTCCTCCTTTCCATGATGATCAAATTTTTCTTGTTTCTTTTTCACAAAGAGATCTTTTTTAGTTTTTACAATGATTTTATACCTCTTGAGGTTGACACTGGTAGGTTTCTGTTTGTATGATGTCCTTACAGCTTTGTATTCTCTATTTTACCAAACATTTACCAAAAAAGTGTTATTTGTTTGTTCTGTGTTTTTGGGTTGGTTTGGACAACACATTTTCTTGGGTTGTTCTTAATCACCATCATTAACTCCTCAAACCTTTCATTCACCAAAAACCCAACCATAAAAAAAATTGAATGTGATTTTATGCTATTGATTGATAATCCAAGGTACATAGTGTCCTAATAGTCTCTCCACTTTATAGCTATTGAACTGTCTATTTCTAACAACATTATCAACCACGCATAACTAATTCTATATACCAGTCATATGTCACACCAATTACATTAACTCTATAGAAAACATGCTTAAATGTTGTCTATACTGTAACAAGCAGTTAAAATCTATTGATTATAGGTGTACTTTGACATTCATATTTTTAAATATACTATAGTCTAGAAATCCAACTACTAGGTGTTAAATTTGTTCCAGTACTAATGCAAACATTGGTCAAAACAAACCAACGATGTTGTGAATAATGTTTGCTTTTGTCGCAATAGGATAAAGGGAGAACTCAAAATTGGTATATGGGTAAAATCATTGTTATACGGGTACGTATCCCCAAGGGTAGGAAACGTGCTTCCACACTCCTGCACATCTTAGTTACCTATTCCCAAAATTATTTAATAAACTTGACTAAGCATACAAATCAACAATGTTGGAGAGTAAGAGTATGGCTCAAACTTAGGAAAAGCTCAGCAAATATAAAAAGTACACTATAATTTAGGGAGAAATGGATTATAAAAATTATTCTATATTATGATATTACTGCCATTGGTTTCTCGATTGCCATGGGAGGAGATCAAATCTGAGTTGAACAATGTAGATCAGCTTTCAATGTGGACATTATAAACCATTGTAGCTTATTTTTCATTTTCTACGTTTGAAACTCATTTGGTTCTCACTTGTACTACATAAAGAGAGGGAGTATTATGAGGTTATTCCTCAAAATGGTGAACTTATATACAAGCAAAGTAGGCAGTTAATTGACACTACTGAAGGGAGTGACACTATCGAAGGAAATGGAGAATCACTCTGGATATTTGTGATGAGCACGTCAAGGAAGTTATATGTTGGAAAGGTATTTTATCATCAACTGGATTAATCAACAATTCTGTAATGGCATTTTAATTTCAATCATAGGATCCTCTTTAGATTTTTTTAAGGAAGTTACAAATGTAGTCTATGCTTTTGAAGTGGACCTAGAAGGATATAGGTTTTCTTGCAGGTTGTTTTTTAACATGGTCGATTTGTTGCTGTGTATACATAAATTGAGGGGTACATTCCAACATTCTAGCTTCTTAGTTGGAGGGGCTACATCTGCACTTGGAAAAATCACTGTACAGAATGGATTTCTTAAGGTAATATGTCATACTTTGAAGAGATTTAATATTATTTGAAAATATAAATGTCAGGATTTTGTTCAGTATATTGGTAGAACATATGAAACTATTTTTTCATTTATATTTTCTAATACACTTAGTGGAGTCATATCTGTAAATGATGATCCATATGTATGGATATTCTGATGGGATTTTAGTAGCACAAACACTGGATCAAGTTCCTATTAATTTGAACCGATAGTTCAATGATTCAAGCAGTTCTTGTCAAACCTAGATTTTATTCTCTATATCAAGTTCCTATCAATTTGAATAGACACTTCAATGATTCAAGCGGATCTTTTCAGACGTAGATTTTATACATGATGACCTTCATTTTGGAATCTTAGCATGAAAGTAGTCATAGACTGCATTCAAGAAGCCGGAAAAAACTCCACAAGAACTGGTATCATAATCACTATGCATGGTATGAACTTGAAATAGTCTACCCACCTATTGTTGGAGTTGGGACAGTCCAAGTATTTCCAGAATGCATTGGCACCATAATTCTACCAAGCCATAAATAGGGCATTTCTTCTTAGGAGAGAAGTCTTGAGATTCCTCAATTTTATAAATACACCAACTTTTCCTTAAAAACCTCATCACGATCTTTATTCACCCTATACTTTTCTTAGAGAATGAAATGCTACACTTTTAACAAAATGCATGACTCACATACTGGCTTTGGTCCTTGTAAATTCAAAGGATCTTCTAAAGTTGATTAATGTGACTTAATCTCGTATGTATTTGATTGCTAATTGATTTAACATATTCTAGGAATTCATATTCATGGTTATCCTACCATTTTGTCATAGAATGAAACATGGATGTCTCAATTGCATTTGAATTTCTAATCGTCGTCCACTTCTGGACAATTCCTTTTTGTTGACCATCTTAAATTTGTGGAATCATTTACTCTTTGTTGATGGAGTTTATTGTCACTCCCTTAATGTATTATGTAGATTTGGAGGTAGCTTTGTTTTATGGAATTCCTCTGTATATTTATGTTCCTTGGAACCTTGATACTTGTGTAAATTCTATATAACTTTTTTCCCTGTGTTATTAATTACTAGTACTTGTCTGCTGAGATCAATGCATTTAGTCTTTTAATTTCTTAGGATTATTGAATTTCTATTAAATCATTCTATTATTGATTATCCAAACCATTCAATGTGCATGATAGGCTACACATTTCTTGATAAAGATGTGACTAAGCTCTTTTCAAGCACATACTTCCCTAGTCTTTCTTTAATTATTTTCTAGGTGTCCAACTGCCTATTTGTTGAGTAACATATCTAGGTAACAGGTTCTTGTTTGCAAAGGCTGGGGTTGGAATTTATATGCAATGGAGTCACCACATGTTCATGTTTTGTGTATTTTCTGAAATTTGTCAAGTCTGTTTCCCTGAAAATATACCCAAATTCTATCTTCTTTGTGTGAGGTCACAAAATCAACATCTAGGCTTGTATGTCAATCGCATAAAATGTTGAAAATTCTAACAATTCCAACATTTCATTATTTCAACGCATAAACCTCTCACTAAGTCAAAGATACTATATAGAGGCCTAAAAATATCCATATATAATAACATTGACCGTTAGACCCAAAATAGCTACTAAAACAAGGAAAATAACTAAGTACATTTGGTGGTGAAAAGGTGGGGAATTATATTTTCATGGTTATTGGTGTCATATTTTGATAGATACTTGACATAGCTAAATTACGCTCACCTGATATCAGGTCAGTATTTGTGCCCAAAATTTAAAAACATCATAAAAAACATTTGGGGATGTATTCTTCTTTACCAATTGCTTTCAAAATTCTAATGCTTTGAAGGTCCAAACCCATTTTAGATTTCCAATGAGATTCCCACTGGATCCTTTTGGACATTTGGCTATATAAACATTTATGAAATATTTGAAGAATTAAATAAAATTCCAATTTATTATTTTTAACCTTTTGGCAGCAGTTTTGGGGTTGAATATTTCACTCTTTTATGAATGCTTTCACTGTATATATCTAGGATTTGATTGGTCCCTATGTCAAGGGCATTCCAGTTCTTAAAATACTTTTAACAAATATTCAATGCGAGCTTGGTTCTTCCATGTCCTCCTAATTTTTTTTGGTGCATGGTTGACATCCCCTATTTTTTATTCCAAGGGTCATTTTTTTAAACAAAATGCTTGCTACTAACTCCACCTCACTTTAGAATGGATTTATCACTTTAGAGTGGAGTTATTATCTCAGATAGAGCCAAAAGGACAAACTACTAAAGCAAGAAAACATGTTTAGTAAACCAATATTCTTCAATGATATTTATTTTGTCTCTTTGCAAAAATACTTATATGTTACAAGGTACCAATTAACAAGATCAACACAAAAAGTCCTCACACATAAACAAACAAAAAGAATAAAATCTTGAAAAATTATTTCAAAAAAAAGGATATAATTTGAGCAAGAGGAAAATGATATCTATCATCCATAGGGATCTTGCTTTGGCCTCTACAACAATTCAAGTCATTGTCATGCAGAATAGGCGGCAGAGTTTCACCTAGATCCTACTATTGTAGATTGGTTCAGAAAAAGCACATTATAGATATTAGAATGTGAGTGTAATATTGTAGCCTTTCTATATTTTGTTGTGCTCAGTCAATACAACACAATCAATTCCAAGGATTATAGGTAAATCCCATGGCTAACAAGAGAGGATTGGGTAGTAGAGAATGGAAGGGGATACTGTGCATCTTGCTAAAGATGCCAGTTTGATCTTTTGATATAGTATCCACATCCATATGTAAGAGGTTTCAAGTTCTGACTAAAAAGACATTGAAAAATAAGTTAATGCAGGGAGAAATACCCAATGTATATGATTCTCATAAGTCACTATGAATGTAGAAATGATCCACATGCGAGTTATTCATTCTTCACTCTAATCCTTGAAATTTTTCATCATTAATTTTCCAAAAGTAAAAAACCCACAGTAAGAAAAACTAAAATGAGTTGCTTGTTTACCATACTGAAAAATAAAATATATCAAGCTTACCTCACCAGTAAGGCTATGTTTTGCATATTCAATAGCATGACGTGATGCTCTACCAATACTTTCCTTCGTCCTTTACAACATCTCTAGCATTCCTTCAAAAGTGTCCCTAGGAATTGTTGCTTCTGTATCCCCACTAAATGTCCCTCCAAACGATTTTCGCTCTAATCTTATTTTACCTTCTTCACTTGATTCCAGATCCATCGTATTTTGTAGACCCCAATGTTGCACATTAAATATGGGACTTCTTGATTCTGTATGTGAAATGAAATCCTTTGTATCCTTAGTTTCCTCATCACCATATACGTGAAGTTGTAGTGGTGAATTGTGATCTGATCTATTCCCTCGGATTGGTGAAGGACTGGAAATAAACATAATAGAATTCTCCATTTATTCAAATGAAACAGAATGTGGCAGTGCTACAGAATGTGCTTGTTCTCGCTTATCTTGTGCATGTGCTATAAGACGATTCATAGATGTATATGGGGTAGCAATGTCATAATCATTTGAAATAGTTCTGAATTTTACTTATTTTGCAACATCATACATGTAACATAAGCCATAATGATAAGAACAACAAAGGAAGGACAATATGAACATTAATAAGTGGGCATCTAAATATAACAACAAAAGGAAGAAAATTGTAATTTTCTTAAACACACCTACACCCCTTGACTTGCACTTCCTGATATCCCTTTGCTTTCTCTCACACCATGAGGGTTCTCTTAGACTTCCATGGATTCTCTTTCTTGGATTCCTAATGGTCTAGATGGTGCACCGCTTGTCGAGTTTCCTTTAGTGGGAACATCAATGTTATGCCCTCCAACTGTGCAATTTAGCCTTCCTGAAGCCCAAGCTAACTGAGGGGGAAACCCAGCTGGGGATGCTCATTTTATGAACCCAAAACTGGGAAAGATATATACCCAGATGGTCCAGAGGTAGTTCCATCAGCATTAGAATTTTTTGCATAAATTTGAACTGTTGATACAAAGTCCTTCAGGGCAGACCTAGTTCCTAAACTAGAAACTAGGTAAGAGGCACACCCACATGGGCCACATACAGGATCAAAATTCTGTGCAGAATTTTGATTTTTTGATGTAGGGTCCTTCGCTCTATACCACTTTCCCTTTCTCCCCACTACTTTCATAAAATATGTAGAGGCCCTTCCATTTCTTGAGCCTCTTCAACATCAACATTGGCAGTTGATGCTTCTTCTTGCTGAGCCTTCATGGGATTCTCCAGTTGTCCCTCCTCATCAAGATTCGCCATGAGCGCTCTGAGCCAATTTCGTCTCTCCATCTCCCTCTCACCAAACAGGATAATAGGTTCATTCTGGAAATAACGAGCACGCAAGAAAGAGTCATTGGTACATACTGCCAATGCATAAGCATGCCTCCGCTGCAGAAGATCCTGCATAGCCTGTTCTTGACTCTCTCGAACTTCTTTGCTCTCTGTTCCACATGTAGTGGTTGGAATTTGGAAGGTGGGATAAAACCCCCCCATTCATGTGCCATAACTCATTTTCAAATTTTCAATGTCAAAAATTAAACATGCTAAATTTGTGGTGCTAAAGCCCTTATTCTATAAAGTTATGGATTCTAAAAATGCATATTTTTGCTTTTATTTTTATTTTGATGGTTTGTTTTATGTGTGTATATATATATATATAAACACATATATTTGTGTGTATGTGTGTGTGTGTGCGCGCCTTTTGTTAGTTTAGTTTATATATATATAAGATACTATGGTCAAGCAAAGAAGCATGAGAATGTAAGTGCAGTTTCAAATTTTAGTTGTGGGAAAGGACAAACCTTTTGGTTTCTTAGGTGATGTTATATGATGTAATTTAGGTGTTAGTGATATAATCTAGGTGTTAGTGGGTAGAAAGAATTCTATTTTTATTAAATTCATATAAATTATCTTTTAATGTAGTTTTGATGTTATTATGAACAACATAGTAGAGTTTGTGTTTGCAACAATCTTGATGTTTTTTGTATTGGAGAAATTTGTGTGAGATACCTTCAAATGTTTGGAGACTAAAACTAGGTTGTATTCAATCTAGAAATATCTATCGCTTCTTGTAATTAGAACCTCTTGGGGGGTATGTAGATAATGGTGGAGTCAAAATATGAATTACAATCTATCTATTGTTTTCATGTCAAGAGAGAACACAATCAAGAAGCATACACATCATCCAAGAGGGCATCAAACTAGCATTCAGCCTCCCTATCAGTTATTGGATATAGGGAAGGTGAACTATCTAAGGTTTCTTCTTTAAAATATGGGCCCTCTCTCATTCTATTCATTGATGGGGCCTGCAACTACCCCATCATGTAATTTTGGCGTTTTTATCTCCTAACATATAGGGATAATGCATCTACATGGCCCATGTTGTACATCGAAGTCATCATCAACAATATTTTCATTTATGGCTTATGGGCTATATGTCGACTCCTAGATTGTGACACATGTTCTAAATAGGGAAATAAATATACAAGGAGAGTGGATCTGGGATCTATGATCCAAAAAATAGCGAGTATGTCATGGTACACATTGGAAGTGTCTCTCCTAATATCTAAATCCTAATGAGGAAAACCTGGATTAGTAATATGTCTAAAAGGACTATAAGAACTAGAAGGGGAGCTATAATTGGTAGTGTGACAACATCAGGAGTGGGGAGCCTATTGTTGTGATTTGGATGCATACAATTGAGTGTTGGGATGGGGGTGAGACTAGCAATGTCGATGGGGTCAAGAAGACATAGAGGTGGTCTATGGTCAGAAGCAGTGCCGCCCTTTGGTGATCTCTAGAAGCCCCTATAGGAGGGGAGCACTGGAAAGAAGGAAGTGATATGTTGAGTGGAGGCCAACCCCGACTACAAATGTCAGTGAAGGAGGGAACGAAGAAAATAGTAAACATATTTTGTGGAAAATATGGCATGAACCTATCACTTCAGGAGCTTTGCACACACAATTCTTGATCTTTATCCCAATAATTACATCAAAAACATCAATTTCCTAAAGTTCACAATATTTCCATAGATTTTATTGAGTAATGCCAATTGAGAAAGGATTGACAAAAGAAAAAACATGGTTTCATAAGTGTGGTTTTTTTTGTTGAATTTTCATATGCTTAGCTAAGACATCAGTATATCATTTCATTTTTCATAACAAAAGGATATAAACAGGATCACTGAAAGAAACAGTATCACAAGAAAAACACATATTTATCCTAGGAAAACCCTAAAGGGAAAAACCCAGCAAAAGCTTCCTCAATATAGATGCCCCAAAAAGGTAAAAAGGTAAAACCAACAAGGAGATCAAAAACCTGATCCTCCTCCTTCTCTAGCTACTTCTCTCCTCCACAAGTGCGCTACTCAAGTGAGAGTGTGTGTTGCAAATGAGGAGCACTACACCTCTATTTATATTCATTCGTTCACTTAAGTTAACTCATCTGTCATGTAGGCTTGAGTTAATCATGTAGGCTCGAGTTACACATGTAGGCTCAAGTAACCACACTGGGGTGCTAATGACCCACCTTTACAATTAGAAGGGACTGCCTCATGACTCTTATTAGTTCTTTCAATTAGGAGCATCAGGTTACAAAGTAATACAAGTGGTTCTCCCGATAGGACCATCGGGGACCACAAAGAAATACATATAGAATATTCTTTGAAGTTACAATATTTCAACACTCCCCCTTAACGAGAAGGGTATTCTATAACAACATCAACAACAACAATAATAGGAGAGAGATAGAGGACATCATCAACATCATTAGGGTGATACATCTATAAATCATTGGAAGCTTTTCAACATCATGTAGTCTTCATCTTCAATCTTTAGTCTTCAGCATCATCAATACTTTGACCGCTTCGATCAGCAACATCTTCAGCATCTTGACTCTTCAATCAGCAACAACATCTTCAGCACTTTGACCTTTCGATCAGCAACATCATCTTCAACAATTTGACCTTTTGATTAGCAACATCATCTTCAACACTTTGACCTTTCGATCAACAACATCTTCTTCAGCACTTTGGCCTTTCAAACAGCAACAACATCATCATCATACTCTGATCTTTCAATCAAAATCATCATTATCATCATCCTCTGATCTTTCAATCAGAAACATCATCAACCAAACATCATCATACTCTAACATCAACTCATCATCATATTCTGATCTGTCATCATCATCATACTTTGATAATATGGCATCATCATCATCAGGATCTCATCATCATCACATTTTGATCTTTCGATCAGAAACATCATCATCATCATCGCATTCTGATATTTCGATCAGAAAACATCATCATCATCAGTAACATCATAATCATAAGCAACTTCTGATCTTTCGATCAGAAAACATCATCATCATCATATTCTGATCTTTCGATCAGAGAACATCATCATCATCAGCAACAACATCATCATTATATTCTAATCTTTCAATCAGAGAACATCATCATCATCAGCAACTTCTGATCTTTCGATCAAAGAAACATCATCATTATCATATTCTGATATTTCAATCAGAGAACATCATCATCAGCAGCAACAACATCATCATCGTATTCTGATCTTTTAATCAGAGAACATCATCATCATCAGCAACTTCTAATCTTTCGATCAGAGAACATCATCATCATCAGCAACATCTGATCTTTCAATCAGTACGTCATCATCATCATCAGCTACAACCTGCAATCCACAACTCAAAGACAAAAAGTATTTGGATCACTTTTGGACTTAATGTCCAGGGATGATACAATCCCACCACATTCTCGACAACAAAAGTTACCGGATTGATTACGGGAGAATCAGTCCCTATCACTTTAGAACTAAGTCCAAGGACGATGCAATCCTACCACATTCTTGAGGACCGAAGCCACCGGATTTATTACAGGAGAATCAGTCCCTATCACTTTAGGACTATGTCCAAGGATGATGCAATCCTACTACATTCTCAAGGACCAAAGCCACCGGATTGATTACGGGAGAATCAGTCCCTATGACTTTAGGACTATGTCCCAGGATGATGCAATCCTACCACATTCTCGAGGACCGAAGCCACCGGATTGATTACAAGAGAATCAGTCCCTATCACTTTAGGACTATGTCCAAGGATGATGCAATCCTACCACATTCTTGAGGAACAAAGCCACCGGATTGATTACGAAAGAATCAATCCCTATCACTTTAGGATGATGTCCAAGGATGATGCAATCCTACCACATTCTCGAGGACCGAGGTCACTGTATCTATTATGGACAGATGTCTCGGAATGATACAATCCCTCTTTATTCTCGAAGACCGAGGTCTCTAGATCACTTTAGGGAAAGTGCCCAGGGATGATACAATCCCACCACGTTCTCGAGGACCAAGGTCACCGGATCTATTGTGGATAGATGTCCCGAGATGATACAATCCCTCTTCATTCTCGAGGACCTAGGTCTCCGGATCACTTTAGGGAAAATGCCCAGGGATGATACAATCCCACTACAACATCACTACTCCCCCTTTCGAGGAAGGTCTTTCCGAACAACACCAAGCTTGTCTCGAAAGTGTTCGAACTCTACTCGAGGCAGAGGCTTCATTAGTACATCATCAAACCATCATCATCTACATCTTCAGTATGTGAATACTGAGCTATCACCATCTTTATCTCTAGTATGTGAATACTGAAAGCATCATCATCTCTATATTCAGTATATGGAATCACCATCATCTATATCTACAATATGTAAATACTGAAATATCATCTATATCTTTAGTATGGGAATACTGAAATCATCATCATCTATATCTTCAGTATGGGAATATGAAAATCATCATCATCTATATCTTCAGTATGGGAATACTGAAACATCATCATCTCTATATTCAGTATAGAAATATTGAATCACCATCATCTGCATCTACAGTATCATCATCTGCATCTTATCTTGTATGTAGAAATACCGGATTTCTATGTGTTACATCGGAACACAGGGTTCCTTGTCATCACAACTATGGTTATCAAATAGAATCATTGTAGTATCCATATTCAGGTCAAAGAGACCTGATATCAACTTCTGAAGCCATATGGCTTCACAACTTAGTAGAGCAATCTGCTATGTGTTCTGCTTCAACCGTGCTAAGAGAAACACTGGACTATTTCCTGCTAAACCATGAACTCATAGCAGACCTCAAACAAAAGCATCTACCTGATGTGCTTTTCTTGTCTGAAATACTTCCAACCCAATCTGCATCTGTGTAGCCATACAATCTATACTCATGGCTACCATCATAGTATAGACCAAATTCTATAGTCCCTTTCAGATATCTCATCACATGTTTTACAGTTACTAGGTGAACCTGTCTTGGTTGAACAAGATATTGACTTAAGGTGTTCACAGCAAAACAAATGTCTGGTCTGGTATTTGTTAAGCACATCAATGACCCAATGATCTATCTACAGTGAGTCACATCCACTAACTCTAATGAGTCATCAGCTAACAGCTTCAGGTTGGAGTCCATGGGTGTGACCATGACTTTGCATTCCAACATATTGAATCTCTTCAATAACTCTACCACATACTTTCCCTGGTTGAGAAAAATTCCTTCTGAACTTTGCCATACTTCCAAACCTAGGAAATAATGCATTAACCCAAGGTCTTTCATCTCAAATTCTTCTGCTAGTTTCTTCTTGCTTTCCATGATCTGTTTATCATTCCCTGTCAAGAATAAGTCATCCACATACAGTAATAGAATGATAGGTTCAACTTTTACAACCTTGTAGGAAAGGTTAGGATCGACTTTACTCTTGGAAAATCCCATGCTCATCAGGAAACTATCTATTCTTCCATACCAAGCTCTAGGAGCTTGCTTCAGGCCATAGAGGGCCTTCTTCAACTTGCATACTTGATTCCATCTGTCTTCAATTTCAAATCCTCATGACTATTTGATGTAAAACTCTTCCTCAATCATACCATTAAGGAAGGCTTGTATTTACTTCATCATGGAAGAAACTACCATCATAGTTTTGAAGGAAGTGTACCTTGCTTCCTGGAGTAAGTGTCTCTTCAGAATTAATTCCCTCTTTCTGATAGAAACCTCTAGCCACAAGTCTTATTAGCAACATATCTTATCTTGCAAATCCATTTGGAAGATACCACATTCTTGCTTTCTGGTTTGAGTACTATATGCCAACCATCATTCTAGTATCATAACATCTTCTATGAGTTTGTCTTCTCAGGTCATCAACATATCCTAGTCTTCTGCATTCAACCTTGAAGGTTGGAACCCACTTTACTCTTGGTAAAGTCTCGATCCATCACGAAGCTATCCATCATGTCGTACCATGTCGAACTCAGATATAATTTTCTGTAGTCACTCCCCCCTGAAGTGGAGTATCATCTTCCCTCTTCATTCTGTACAGGTGGTTCTATCCTTGATATATATTGGTCAATAGAGTATGTCATGTCATAGTCTATTCTTTCTAAGGAAATCACGAGCCTTGCTTTGTACACTTGTTCTTGTAGATCCATATGGAAGATACTACGTACTTCCCTTTATGTCTCGAAATCATATCGTATACATCATTCCCCATGATCAACTGTTATTCTTTGATCATAACTTCTTTCATAGCATTATTTTCTTCATCTTGAGTTATCTCTTGTACCCATGGTAGTCTTCATCCTTCAAGGTGGATCTACCGCTCTCTGAAGCTCTTTCTTCCATCATGGTGTCTCTGACCCTGGGAGCTTTAGATTCATGTTTATTGGAGTGAATATTGAATTGTCATCACTTGTTCTTCGGAACAAGTCTCATCCTTATTTTCTTGTAGGAGGTTGTACAGAACCTTTCCTACAATTCAAATGCACCAGTTGCATGGTTAGAACTATTTCATAAAACATATGCATAACGACAAATTCTTATGCGTCATGTAACTATTTAGTCAATACAACATTCATCCATATCTCACATAACCTTTCTAAATGCCTTCCATCTCTACAATGACATCATTGAGATTGTGCACTAATCATATATGTCAGCAAATAGGTTTGATAAGTAGCAATGGAGAGTTGTATAGAACCATGAGCTACTTACCCATCACATGCATATTAGTAGTATACAGTCATTAATGCAAACAATCTATCATGCATAACACATCAACTGAATATAATCAAATGTAAAACAATATCATGAAATGACAATTGAATACTTATCTTTTATTTGTTTCGCGGGTAGACTCCATCTTGATCATTCTACTTTATCATCTTCTTCATTCATGAAATCATCATTTCTTATCCAAATGATAAGATGAATAAGAGGTTCTTCAAGAATTGAGTTCTTCATATTCCTCATCACTTGAGGGATCTTCTTTGAATGGTGAGAGCTTGATCTTCAATTGCTCCCATCTTCTTCTTCTCTTCTTATGAGTCGAGCTGAAAGAAATTAATTCCTTCTGGCATACATTCTTTGCATGAATGAATCCCATGATCCTGGGAGGCCATTCAAGGTGGATATCACCACTGCTGCATTCTCCACTTCTTCTTCTACCGCTTCAAGTTGTTCTGCATTCTGGATCTTCACATTCTTCAACTGTTTTCTCAAATCCATCTTCTAATTTAAGTTCTTATCTTCAAATAGCTTGATCAAGGAATCAAACATGTTCGGTGTCTTTAGGGAAGACACTTGTGGTACAAGTTGATCCATGATTGAATCAACAATGATCTTCTTAGCCTTGATCAAGTTCTTCTTGTGTAAGGCTTTGAGCCTCATCTCCGTATGGAACTGGAACCTCTCTACTCATGTAGGTGTCCAATTCATTTTATTCAGAGAGATCAAATACTTCCATGCTTGGAATTTGTCAACTTTACCAAGTTTATCATCAATTTGATGTGATAGATCACTTTGAAATGAGAACCTCAAATGCAAATAGCAAAAGATTAGATCTTACTGATTTGAGGTGTCCGTCCTGCTTACAGAGCTAGCTGATTTAGGGTTTGTCAAAGAAACCCTAATTTTAAAAACTTGGAATATTTTAGATCCGATTGGATAGAAATATATATCTCTGCAAATGGAGCTTTCCAATGTACTCCTTTTCTGAAAACAGTGGAGGAAAGCTCTCAGAATAGGAAGCACTAGTTTTCCAATTTCTTTTGCAGAAATTCTTGTCACTGCTTCTATTATATATATGAAATTACAGCTCCTCTATGTCTGAAAATTCACACTTACGTAACCTCGCATGTCCCTGATCCAATACCATAGGTTTCATTAGAATTGGTTTCACCAATTGGGATTTATGATCATTTTACCAAGGTGATCTGTTTCAGGACTGTTCAGAACAGCGAAGTTGTACAGCCTACCACGTGTCACTGTTTCATATTCTGGTTCTGAAATTAGGACCACAGAAAGTAAAGTCCATGATATTTTTGGAACATCTTCAGGAATTTAATTTAGACCTCTGTATCCCATGCTATAGCAATTTTCCTCAGGTGTCTTGTTTAGGGATGAATTCTGGAGGAGGCTGGAACCCTAACTTTGACGGATCATATATCCCAGAATACAGCGAATCTGAGGATGAATTTTGGACACAATGTACATCAGGAATTTAGCTTTGGACTATGTATTTTTCAGCTCCTGAAAATGTTCCAATATTGGTATATAGTGAATGTACCAAAACGTAGTAGTTTTAGTATTTAGGGTTTTTCTAGCTTGGGGTCAAACTAGGGTTTGACTTTCCTGGAGTTTCACCCAACCAAAAATCTTGATCCAAGTCTCTAAAATTCGATTTTGATGAGGAGAGAAATCCTATCCCAGGCTCACTCAAAATTTTCTCTTCAGTAAGAAGCCCTAATTTCCCGCACCGAAAACTGAAAATGCTCGGAATCAAATTCCACTTCAACAGAAAGATGCACCCTTCAATGGAGAGTCAGCCTAGCCTTATTTTGCTGATTGATTGTGGAGAGAGAACCAAAAAGTAAGAATCCCTAGCTTCTATAGCTTGTGAAAACTGTCCTATTCAGGTTAGCTCTGATACCATGTTGAATTTTCATATGCTTACATAAGACATCAGTATATCATTTCATTTTTCATAACAAAAGCATATAAACAAGATCACTAAAAGAAACAGTATCACAAGAACAACACAGATTTATCCTGGGAAAACCCTAAAGGGAAAAACCCAGCAAAAGCTTCCTCAATATAGATGCCCCAAAAAGGTAAAAAGGTAAAACCAACAAGGAGATCAGAAACCTGATCCTCCTCCTTCTCCAGCTACTTCTCTCCTCCACAAGTGCGCTACTCAAGTGAAAGTGTGTGTTGCAAATGACGAGCACTGCACCTCTATTTATATTCATCTGTTCACTTAAGTTAACTCATCTGTCATGTAGGCTTGAGTTAATCATGTAGGATCGAGTTACACATGTAGGCTCAAGTAACCACACTGGGGTGCTAATGACCCACCTTGACAATTAGAGGGGACTGCCTCATGACTCTTATTAGTTCTTCTGATTAGGAGCATCGAGGTACAAAGTAATACAAGTGGTTCTCCTGGTAGGACCATCGAGGACCACAAAGAAATACATATAGAATATTCTTCGAAGTTACAATATTTCAACATTTTTGGATGTTTATGCAATGTTTATCATGTTCAACCCACTTTTCACCATCTTTGGTCCCTCTTTTTGTCTAGGATTTATCTAACCAACAAGAGTTGGAGCCCTGCAATCTAGGTGTAAGTTAGAGTAACTGCCACACAAACAACCCAGTTTCTATCTTGTATGGACATGCTCAACATTAAAGCAATCAAGACCAGTTTCAAGTATTAAGTGAATTTGATAGAATATATGGCATAGCCGCTTATTTGCATTAACATTCCAAGCTAATAGCAAATCCGCTTGTACCTTTTAACCAAACAGAATAAATAAATAATTAACTAGAATGGAAAAGGAATAGAAAGACCCCACCTTGCTGATACAACAACCTTACACATAAAACATTTCCCTTGATGAAAATCAAACGTTGCAAATGCACACAAATTATTTCCTATAGGAAAGCTCCCTACGCATGCCCTAGATAGAATTCCTAATTTATATTCACCAAGAAATGAAGTAGGTGCACAATTCCACGTGCCTATATAAATGAGGTGATTTTGTATGTTGAATTTTGGTTCTTTGGTGAATGAAGAGAACCTTCTATTTCAGTTGTCTATTTTTAGTTCTATGTCTGCTCTATATCATGCAACACCTTGACACATGCTTTTTCATTAACAACTCAAACAAACCAATTAAAAATACAAAAGACAGTATTTACCCCAAATTTAACCCTCTAATCACTCTATTATAGAATTTGCATACACTTCGATAGTTCTATTTCGGTATCTGCATACTCTTCTATAGTTCTATTTCAGTATTTCCATACTATTGTGCTAGAGTATTCTTTTCTTGCAATCTAGATTTTTCCAAATTTTGAAAATTGTTTTTTTGTTCGAAAATACATTAGGAAAATTAAGCAGGACGAGGCATGGAAAATGACCTGAAGATGGTCAGGAACTCGCTGGTTTTTCCAATTTGTTTTCCCCTTTTCTACTCGATCTCATGCTCCACATATTTGAGCCAGGGATAATTTTAGGGGCGAATTTTAGCCCAGTGGGCTATTTTTCCATATTTTTCTCCCAAAAAACATTCGCCATTTTGCATTTTTTGAAGCCCTGTTTCGCCCAATTTTTATGGGGTAAATTTTTTTCACCCTAAAAATCACCAAATTATTATATAAACGATATAAAATGCTTGGAAATTTAAATATATTTTGAAAAATATTGCCAATCATTTTATAGTTGGCATTTTAAGAATTGGTAATATTCACCAACATTTATACACTTTTAAATAAGTATGGTTCCTTAAAATCATCCCTAATTTGGGCCTATGTAAAAGAAGTGGTATTAATGAAAATAAATACAAATGTAAGGGCAAGTTAACCTAGGGATTAAAGATGAATAAATACATGTTAGGGTATTCGACTATAACCATCAATTCCTATGCGAAGGTGTCTTGTAGAATGAGCTACTCCTTTTCCCCCTTTTCCTTCCACCTTATTATTATTTTTATTGTTGTTGTTATTATTATCATATATTTTATTGATTGCTTCCTCACTGGACTCATTTTCATCTATTCCCTCCTTCCGTACCCACTGTTTTTGCAAGATTTCATGTCCTCCGGTGCTAACATGGGACATAATATATAAATTAAGTTTATTAATTCAATATTGTGACCAAAATAGGTTAAGTACCAAAGTGAGGGGATTTATCACAGCCTCTGCTTTTCCTCTTCATCATCTTCAACATCATCTAGTGAGAGTGCCCACTTCTTCCTGAGATTATTTCGATCCAGCATGGCTGTGACTGTGAATTGTTGCCACTCACAAAGTCCCTGGACCAGGGAAACCTATGAGGGAATTGTGAGGAGGTGAACCCCAATTGATCATAAATTCCAGGAAGGGAAACATAGATATTCAACCCAAGGTGAAAATGGCTATGCCAAAACGACCCTACCACAGGAACACACGAGATGAGAGGAAATGTTACCAATGCAAAATTTAATGTCTTACGAGATATTGTAGAGTTTGAGAGATATTGTATATTTGAGTAGCTAATAATATGTATTGCGTTTTTTAAGGATTAAGGGTTACAGGTTCAAATAGAGAAGAGATATTGTATATGTTTGTAAACTTTAGTATTATGCACACCTTTATAAATTTTTAATTTGAGTTATTGAGTTCAAATTATGATAAGAAATTTAAAATAAGTTTTTATTTAGTTGTAAAGTATTTTAATATTATTTATTATCACTACCTCATTCATTTTATGAGCATTCTTTTATCAAGCTCAATTTATCTATAAATCATCTTATTAAATGAGACAATTTTTGGAGTTGATTTTGAGTTGACCATCATGTAGTGTTACTTAACCCTTAGACTTGAAACGCAAACCAAGTCAATTATGGGTAAGTAGGATCCATTTATTATTTCTTCCATAAAGTTTCTTTGCAATTTATACACTTCTTTGAATATGAAGTAGTATCGGAAGAAGATTTAGCCTTCAAATAGGAGGAAACCAAGTGGTCATGTGAAAAAGAATGCCCTATGGTGAAAAGAAATGCATTCATGGTCCAACATTTGAATTTTAGTACAACCATTGCAATATAGAATGGTTTCCTAAACTATACACTTGTTCAAATCAACCTTATTACAAATACAAGCACAAGCAGTAGTAGCCAAATTTATCATCTTTAGAGAAAAGGTAACAAATTTATATAACACATATTTAATGGAAATAACAAAGTTGGCATGCCAATACTCTAGGTGAAAACTAAGCATTCACATCTAGATAGGGACAAAAGATAGAATTTTAGTGTACAAGTGGAATCCTTGCTGCTAACTTGCCTAATAAATAAGTCAACGATACAATTAAGAATGACACTCTTTGTTGAGGTAGAGATAAATTCAAGGATACCCACATGCATAGATAGAATTCCCTTGTTTAATGTGGCATCCAATCAACTAGGTTGGCATACATTTACCATCAAACTTAGATTTACTTTTGGTTGTTTAAAAACTGTATGAGAATAAAAATATTTGACAAAACTTATTGCTATCTAGATTTGATCGAATGCAACAGTTTACATCGTTGTCAAATATAATTCTTAGATTCCCTTCATGAAATTGCATTGATAGTTTGTGCTCGTGGTAAACATCCACGTTAAGTCATGGCATGGCACCTTTAGAAAAGAAAATATGGATGTATATGGATAATGTGTTCCTGTAACTTCCCTAAATGGACTAACTACATCTGTTTTAGTGGTACCTATGTTAACTGTTATCAACTTCTTTGTACCTCATGCAAGAAGTTTCCAGATCCATCCTGAAGGTAATCAGTTTGAAAAATTGGAATGAGGACAGGAGATTTCAGTGGAATGCAAGTTGTAAAGAGTTTTTTTGATGATTAAGATAGTTTTAGAGTTTGATTAGAAATTACAAAAACTCTCAATTAGGCTGATAACACTCCATACAAATATCAATCAATAGTTAAGGAGCATAATTTTCATAAGGATCACTCACTCCTAACTACTCTGAACTGAGACAAGATTTTTGATGCGGCAGTGAATGTTGTCTATGAATTGAAACGTTACACAATTTTAGTAAGTCCTGGTGGCATTGCAGAACAAATGCCTTTGATTTAGGTGATTGTACCTCGTGTCATGGAACTCAGGCCACGTTTCATGGTTTCATTGAAGAGTTCCCAAAGAAGGATATTATCGTGATGAAGGAACAGGTGATCGATCATGCAAGAAGCAGGGAAATTGATGAAATGAAATATTCATCACACATTAGAAGAAATTTCAACTCAAAATGGGCCTTTTAACTCTAATTCAAATTCCATGTCATCATGTGTTAGCCAATGAAATTGCTTTAAATTTGAAATACCGTATAGGTCTTAAACACCTTTTTAATATAAATTTGCGGATAGGTATCATTAAAACAACTACTTTTTTGTTTGTATTTTTGACATATATCCCTGTGTTTTTACTCAAATTTCAATCGGGAGAGCTCGTTGGATGCGAAATTAAATTCTGCATCCAACGAGTACCCACTTGNATCCAGGAGACCCAACAATCATCAGATTTGGTAACGAAAGGTATAGATTGAGTCGGTGTTTGGGATTTTTCCCACATTGATAGAGAAATTGATCTATTTAGTGTTTATAAACCCTATCCTTATCATTGTTAATCAACACGTAGTGCAAAGGGTATGTGTGGGCTCTAGGTTTTTGGACTCCATGAGAAGCTCACCAACGTGGAGCTCGAGATGACTTATCAGGCCCCTACCCTTCTGGAAAAAATAACAACATTTGTCAGTGATCTTGTTCGTTGGTCTATATTCAATGAAAAGCGATATGGAGTAAGGATGGGATGCAAAAACCAATATTTAGTGGGTAATCTTATGACTTATATTGTTCTATTGACTTAACCGTAAACCTTATAGACTATATAGAATGTTAACAACAATCATATTCTATATAGTTTATTTATTTATATTTAACACTAGTATTAACATCTTAATATAATAAAAAAATGTGGAAATTATTTATAATTTCTTTTAAAAGATGTCAATATAATAAATAATCTTATGACTTATATTGTTCTAATTTGTTTATATTTAACACTAGTATTAACATCTTAATATAACAAAAATGTGGAAATTATTTATATTTTCTTTTAAAAGATGTTAATATAATAAATAATCTTATCACTTATATTGTTCTAATTGACTTAACCCTAAACCTTATAGACTATATAGAATGTTAACAACAATAATATTTTATATAGTTTATTTGTTTATATTTAACACTAGTATTAACATCTTAATATAATTAAAAATGTGGAAATGATTTATATTTTCTTTTAAAAGGGTAATTTAGAAAATAATAATAGCTTTAGGTATGCAATTAAAATATTAATTTTTAATGAGGTTATATTCCAAGTGTGTGTGGGAGATAAATTCCTTCTACTAGATATTGCCACACAATAGAATTATCACATTTATATTATCACAAGTGGTTGATTTATATTTTCTTTTAAAAGATGTTAATATAATAAAAAAATGTGGAAATGATTTATATTTTCTTTTAAAAGGGTAATTTAGAAATTAATAATAGCTTTAGGTATGCAATTAAAATATTAATTTTTAATGAGGTTATATTCCAAGTGATTGTGGGAGATAAATGCCCTCTAGTAGATATTGACACACAATAGAATTATCACATTGGAAAATATCACAAAAAAAATAGACAAGGACCCTCTAACTATGCATTATTCCTCACGGAGACCTCTTTTTTCTAGAATGTGATTATGCTCAATCAATTTGGGATGATGCTACAAATGAAGTATGGAAAATTAAAACACTTTCTTATGCTTGGTGCAATTTGTTCTTGCATTTGAAAAAATACTTCCTAGGATCCTTGCATCTCAAACCTAACATAACCATAATGTGGATGGACCTTCCCAAATACATTTGTTGGAAACTTTGGCTAGCTTAAAGCAAGATGATACTTAATGCAGAGTTCGCTCATCGTAGGCATACAATCATCAAATTTATATGTTTTTTGTTCGAATCTCTTTCTAATTCTCATGAGATGCAAGTATTTAAACATGAATATCTTATTATCCTGCATTAAATTTCTTGGGTAAGAGATCTTGTATTTGAGATCCCCCCTTAGTCCAAATATATCTTCTATAAACTAGTAGAAATTAGCTTAGAGACTAGATTTACAAGAGTATGACATTTGGGGCTTGTTAAACTATCAGAATTTCTTTAAACTCTTCTTTAATCCAACCTCCAAATTCAATTCAAGGATGGAAGGAGTATGGGGGAAGTGGGGGGTGATCTGCATAGGCCCTGAGAGACACATATGATTAAATTATTTCTAGAGACTCTAAATGACCACCAACAATCACGATGAAAACTATGACCTCTACATAGGAACATATATCTTAAAATCACATCAAATTGAAAATGTAATGTTGATGTAGTAGCTATGTGAGGAATCCTCTCCAAGTTGGCATAAAAAAATATAATAATAAATAATGATTATTGTGCATAATTATTGATTCTATCAATGATCATGAGAAGGAGTTGGCATCTAGTTGGATTCTTGGCAGACTCTAGAAGTGGTTAGAACCTTTTAGTCCTGAAGGACATGATCAACTACTCAATTTACTTCTAAGGACATAGAGAGAACTATTAACAGGTGTAGAGGAAGTTATCCTCAAGTCTAAGATGAGGATATTGGACCATTATACCATGTATTGGTATTGGAGGTGTGTCTGAGACCTAATGAGATATTCCTCCTTTAAGGGAAGCACACAGTTGAGATCCTAAGCATATATAACATGATGGACTGTGAGTACATGTCTACACTGATGGTAACAAATATAATTGATGTTGTTTTCTTATTAATATTTGGTGTATCCTACTATACAGGATGTTGAGAGGATCGTTGATGTACTTGGTCATCACTAGGATAGATACTTGCAGCAAGGAGATGTGCTTATTTTCATTGTGACATTTGGTGTTCAGATTGGCACCTGAAATGACACATCATATACGCTAATGGACTAGCTTGTAGGAAGATCTAGAGGGAGAGTATGATGCTCAGATGTAGAGGGAGAAAGGTTCTCTAGTGCAGAGGGAGATGTGATGAGCTTGAAGATGGATGTATGCAGCATCAAGCAGGAATTCTCCCAGTATTAGTCATATGAATTGGCTAGGGTAGATGAGTCAGAATGGGGCAGTTAATTCTCCAAAACACTGTGTGATAGAGTGGGGAGAATAGTCCATAGATGACTAAAAATGGGACCATACCTTCTCTTGGTAAATCTGTGATGGAGTGGTGATATTAGTACCATGTTGACTCCCTCGCTAAGAGGGAAGGATGATTTTATAGTGGCATTCTCTCGGAAAATTTGTGGCCGAGTGGGGGGATCTCTTGGAAATGACCCTATGAAGGGGTGGAACTGAGACCACTGTATTTTCTCATACACTCTATGATGTTGCAGGGAGATCTATCAGACACCTTGTGAAGGGGTGGAGAGGCCATTTCATTCTCCCAAACACTTTGTGATGGAGTGAGGATATCTCTAGAACTGTTGATGTAATTGTAACTTCAGAATGTATTCACTTGTATTTATTATCTATTGTAACCCGATGTTTATTTCGGGATGTTCTTGTGTCATGTCATGCCTCGATGTTCCTATCAGGAGAATCTATAATGTAAACAAGTCATTTCAAATCATTTTGGGTAACCCTCCTATTGTATAAGGGTTAAAGTCCCCGCAGTTCTAGGGCACTAGGGTTATTACACTCACCAAGTGAAGTCGGCCCTAGTAGGGTTTTAGTCATGTCAGGATTAGTATAAATAGAGAGTTGGACTCTCTATTTAGCACACAAATCATACACACTCAAGTGTAGCGCATAGTTGAGGAAGAGAAAGACACTAGGGCTAGAGGAAAGAGCTTATTGCTGTTGGGAGATTGTCTTACTATTTTTAGGTTTCACTTTGGTGCTGATTCTATCTCTGAGCAAGTTGCGGGGTTTTCTCCATTTATGGTTTCCCTGAGGAAAAACAATGTGTTCATTGTCTCTTGTGTTTGATTGTTGTGCTTTTTGTTCTCTCAATTAAAGATCCTAATGATATGCTAGCTTAATGTTGAAAAAATAACATGGTATCAGAGCTAACCTGAGAAGAAGACACTATGCAGCTGCGGGAACTAGGGATTCCTATTTTTTGGATCTCTCTCCACAAATTTTCAGCAAAAGTAAGGTGGAATAACTCTCCTCCCTAGGGCACATCTTTCTGTCGAAGCAGAATCCAATTCTGAGGTTTTTTAGTTTTGGACTCGACACTACTACTGGAAATTAGGGATTTTCACAAAAGAGGAATTTTTCAGTGATCCCAGGCCTGATTTGATCTCCTCCCCAAAATTGAAGTTAGGGATCAATTTCAAAGCATTTGGTTGGACAGAACTCTTGAAAAGCAAAACCCTAATCTACTCCTGAACCAGTACTACAGGATTTCAGCTTCAAATCTAGATCCGACATCTTGACCTGATAAGATATAAATATTTTGTATTTCCATTTTAGGTTCTCAGCTAAGATGTCTCATCATACCAATCTTGATGAAAATATTAAGGGAGCTATTAACTTTCGATCTTGGAAGTATAGGATCTCCTTAGTCCTGGAAGAAAATGAGTTGGACTCCTATATCAGGGAGGAGGTTCCAGTTCCAGAGCGAGATGAGGCCAAGGCCTTACATAAGAAGAAGTTGGTTATGGCAAAGAGGATCATTGTCGATTCTATCAAGGATCACCTCATTTCACAGGTGTCCTCTTTCAAGACACCTAAATCCATGTTTGATGCCCTAACCAAATTGTTTGAAGGGAAGAACATCAATTGGAAGATGACTCTAAGGAAACAGTTGAAGAATGTCAATATCTAGAATGAGGAGACCATCCAGTCATACTTCACAAGGGTCTCCCAGATCAAAGAACAACTAGAATCTGTAGATGAAGAAGTGGAGAACGCAGAAATTGTGATGACAACATTGAATGGCCTCCCTAGGTCATGGGATTCTTTCATCCAAGGAATTTGTGCTAGAAAGAAGTTGGTCAAGTTCGATAGACTATGGGAAGAATGCTCTCAAGAAGAAGCTCGGATAGCTGCTCGAGAAGAAAAGATGGGAAGTGAAGATCAAGCTCTCATAGTACACTCCAATAAAGGAAGAAGAGAAAGTCATCATCACCAAGGTAAGCATTCTCATCAGAAAAATAACTTTATGAGAAGGGATCCATCCAGACTCAGATGTTATACATGCGATGAAATAGGACACTTTGCTAAAAACTATCCCAAGAATAAGAATGGATCCAAGAAGAAGAGGAACTCCAAAAGAAGACATCATGCTCACACTGCTAAGGATGATGATCCTCCCAGGAAGAGAGTAAAACAAGAAAGTGAAGACTCTTCAAGTGAATATGAATATGTTCTGATATCTAAGATTGGCTTATTGACAGTGGGGCTTACAAGCACATGACAGGTTTCAAGGAATCCTTTGAGAAACTATCTGAACATAACTCACCCCATAAGGTGAAGCTTGGGGATGACTACCAATATCCCATAAAAGGTAGTGGTGAATCCTCTTACAAGCTAGACTCCAGAAAATATATAAAAAAGAAAAATGTCTTGTTTGTACCAGGAATAAAGAAGAATCTTCTATCCATATCAGCATTGGATGCAAAAGGTATGAGGGTTGCATTTGTAGATGGCCAAGTCATCATGTGGCCAAGAGGAAAGACTATTAATGATGCAATAGTGATTGGAGAACAATAAGGAGGCCTATACAAGCTGAAGGGCCATCCAGAACAAGCTATGGTCCATGACACAGTAGAGCTAAATGAACTTTGGCACAGAAGGCTTGCACATGTGCATTACAGAGCACTACCACTTGCAAGCAAAGCTGTTGAAGGTCTTCCAGAAATTCAAGCAAAACATGAAGGGGTCTGCAAAGGATGTGTGAAAGGAAAGAATACAAAGAAGAGATTTCCAAGTAGTGAGAGCAAGACAAAAGGAATCTCAGAAATCATCCACTCCCATGTATGCGGAAAAATGTCATCAAGCTCACTAAGCGGGTATGTATACTATGTTTCTTTCATTGATGATTTTTCTAGGAAGACATGGATTTACTTCATGAAGAACAAAGATGAATTTTTCAGCAAGTTCAAGGAATTCAAAGCCTTGATCGAGAATCACACAGAAAAGAAGATCAAGACCTTTCGATTAGATAATGGCGGAGAATTCACATCAAATGAATTCAAAGACTTATGCAAAGAATCAAGGACTAAGAGGGAGTTGTCCACTCCTTACAATCCACAACAGAATGGGGTTGTAGAAAGGAAGAATAGAACCATCATGGAAGCTGCAAGAGCAATGCTTCATGATCAATATCTTCCTATGCATCTATGGTCAGAAGCAGCTAGAACAGCAGTGTATGTACAGAACCATACTCCACATAGAGTACTCGAGAACAAGACTCCTGAAGAAGTCTTCTCCAGTAAGAAACCAGAAGTTAGCCATCTCAGTATATTCGTCCAGTGTACATACACATACCAAAAGAAAAGAGAACAAAACTAGATCCTTCAAGAAAGAAGGGTATATTTGTAGGATACTCTAAAAGCTTGAAGGCTTACAGAATATACTTCCTAGGATACAAGAATATCGACATCAGAAGGGATGTAATATTTGATGAAGACACAGCTTACAAAAGATCTAGAAAGAGACCTGCTGAAGAAACTGAAGAAGCAGAAGCACCCAGAATTCATGATACAACCATGAATGAAGAAATTCAAGAAGAAGATCAAGAATTTGAAGAACCACAAAGACCTGTAGATCCACCTTAGGAGAAGAATCCTCACAAGAGGAAACCTGCTTGGGTACAAGAAATTATCCAAGGTGCGGAAAGATATGGGGCTCCAGAAGAGAATCACAAAGAAAGAAAGAGAACCAGATCTTGTTCTAGATATGTAGCTTTATTATGTGATGTTATGAATAAAGAACCTTCCAACTATAAAGAAGTAGCAGAACAAAAAGAATGGAAGGATGCTATGATTGAAGAGTATCAATCGATCATGAAGAATGATGTTTGGGATGTTGTCCCAAGACCAGAAGGGAAGACAGTTGTAACTTCCAAATGGATCTACAAGATCAAGCATACTGCAGACGGTAGCATTGAAAAATATAAGGTAAGATTTGTGGCTTGTGGATTCTCACAAAAGGAAGGAATAGATTATGAAGAAACCTTTGCTCCTGTGGCCAGATACACTTCCATCAGAACAGTACTTGCATTAGCTGCAGTAATGAAATGGAAGATACACCAAATGGATGTCAAGACTGCTTTCTTGAATGGTGTAGTGGAAGAGGAAGTGTATGCAGAACAACCACTCGGTTTTGAGACACATGATAGAGAGTCTCATGTGTGCATATTGAAGAAAGCCCTGCACAGTTTGAGACAGGCACCTAGGACATGGTACGATAGAATTGACAGCTTTCTATCCAGTTTGGGCTTTACCAAGAGTAAAACAGATTCTAACCTTTACTACAAGGTTGAAGATGGCAACCCAGTGATGCTTCTACTATATGTAGATGATTTGTTTGTAATAAGTATGGATGGGTTTATTGCTGATACGAAGAGAAAGCTTGCTGTCGAGTTCAAAATGAAGGACTTGGGTATGATGCATTATTTTCTAGGTATGGAGGTGTGGTAGAATGCAGATGGAATCTCCCTCTAACAAGGGAAGTATGCAATAGATATCCTGAAGAGGTTTGGGATGATGGAATGTAAGGCTATGGCCACACCTATGGCATCGAACCTGAAGCTATTGAGTGATGCTTCATCAGAGATGGTTGATGCCATGATGTATCATCAGATGACTGGGTCCTTAATGTACCTGATGAACACGAGACCAAACATTTGCTTTGCTGTGAACACCTTGAGCCAGTTCTTGACAGATCCGAGACATGTTCACTTGATTGCTGCAAAGCACATTCTGAGATACCTGAGGGATACAATTGATTATGGGCTCAAGTACGAGGCGAATCAGAAGATTAACCTTGAGGTTTATGTTGATTCAGATTGGGCAGGTAGTTCCATCGAAAGGAAAATCACTTTAGGTTGTTGCTTTAGTATGGGATCAAGTGTGATCTCTTGGTTTAGCAGGAAGCAATCCTGTGTGGCACTGAGTACAGCTGAAGCAGAGTATGCCGCAGCTTGTTCAGCTAGTTGTGAGGCAGTATGGCTGCGGAAGCTACTGTCTGATTTATTTGATCTCTAGATGGATGCTACTTGTATACATTGTGACAACCAGAGTTGCGTAAAGTTGTCAGAGAATCCAGTGTTCCATGACAATTCGAAGCATATCGAGATCAAATATCACTATATCAAGGATATGGTGCAGAAGGGAGCAGTGAAGCTCCAGTATGTTGCGACGAAGGAACAGATAGCTGATGTATTGACGAAGCCATTAGCTAGGTTGAAGTTTGATTACTTCAGAGAGAAGCTTGGTGTTCTCCAGATAGAGGCTTCCTCCAAGGGAAAGTGATGAGTCCCATAGCCATTCTGACATGGTGAGAGGATTGGTTCCTTCCATGGTCATATGTAAGGGCTGAGCCATTCTGTTATGGTGAGAGGATTGGTTCCTTCCATGTCAGATATGAGTGCTGAGATCCATATCCATTCTGACGAGCATGTCAGATATAAGGGCTGATCCATTCTATCATGGTGAGAGGATTGGTTCCTTCCATGTCATATGTGAGTGCTGGCCATTCTGTCAAGTAGGATAGATGTAAGGGCAACTACCATTCTCCTGGAGAATGGAGGCACCTGGTCAGTTACCAGGTAGCTCAGTCTAGGATAGGGGTCCATTCTGATATGACGGTAGGATTGGTTCTTACAGGTTCATATGTGAGTGTACGCCTTTTAGAACATGCAGATGGATTGGTTCCTTGTATGTGTCGAATGTAAGTGCAGAGCCTTTCTTCGATCATGTGTTGATCATATATAAGTGATGAGCCTTTCTTCGATCATGTGTTGATCAGATATAAGTGTTGTGCCTTTCTTTGATCATTGGTTGATTAGATGTAAGTGCAGTTCCTTTCTTCGATCATTAGTTGATCGGATGTAAGTGCAGGAGGATTTTGGCATGGAGGATTGGTTCCTCGCATGGACAAGTGTAAGTGTTGGGCCTTTCTTCGATCATTGGTTGATCAGATGTAAGTGCTGGGCCTTTCTGACAAGGTTGTGGGCTATGTTACCACATGGTCAAATGTGAGTGTTGGGCGTTTCCTTTCTGATATTATTATGGGATTAGTTCCTACATGATCAGATGTAAGTGCTGGGAGAAGACCTACATGTTGGCTAGGCCTACATCCAGCATGAAAAAGGGCTGGCTCTATAGAACTTCCTGTGATGAGAAGAATCATGAGATAGCACCTATGAAGATTCAGTATTGATGATCAAGCAAACATGATCCAGATCCAAAGATGATCCAGATCTAGATATGATGCTCCAGAGATGATCCAAATCCAGTGATGATGATCCAAATTGAGTGATGATCCAGATCCAGTGATGATGATATAGATCCAGTGATGATGATCCAGATCGAGCGATGATCCAGATCTAGAGATGAAGATGACTTGAAGACAAAGAAGACGAAGAAGACGAAGAAGAATTGAAGAATTCAAATGACAACAAGACCTAGAGAAGAAGACCAGTGATGAAAATTGTGTCGAGAGAATACCTTCCTAGTCAAGAGGGAGTGTTGATGTAATTGTAACTTTGGAATGTATTCACTTGTATTTCTTATCTATTGTAACCTGATGTTTATTCTGGGATGTTCTTGTGTCATGTCATGCCCCGATGTTCCTATCGGGAGAATCTATAATGTAAACAAGTCATGTCAAATCATTGTGGGTAACCCTCCTATTGTCTAAGGGTTAAAGTCCCCGCAGTTTCAGGGCACTAGGGTTATTAGACTCACCTAGTGAATTCGGCCCTAGTAGGGTTTTAGTCATGTCGAGATTAGTATAAATAGAGAGCTAGATTCTCTATTTAGCACACAACTCATACACACTCAAGTGTAGCACATAGTTGAGGAAGAGAAATCCACTGGGGCTAGAGGAAAGAGCTTACTGTTGTCGGGAGATTGTCTTACTATTTTTGGGTTTCACTTTGGTGCTGATTCTATCTCTGAGGAAGTTGCGGGGTTTTCTCCATTTATGGTTTGCCCGAGGAAAAACACTGTGTTCATTATCTCTTGTGTTTGATTGTTGTGCTTGTTGTTCTCTCAGTTAAAGATCCTAATGATATGCTAGCTTACCGTTGAAACACTAACAAGAACACCCTGTGAAGTGGTGGATAGGCCACAAAAATATCTCAGACACTCTATGATAGAGTGGGGATATCTCTTGGATAACTTGTGAAGGGGTGGACAGTCTATTGGATTCTCCCGAACAATCTGTAATGGAGTGGGAGATCTCTCGGACATCCTGTGAATGGATGGAGAGACCAACACATGCTCCTTGACACTCTATGACTGAGTGGAGATAGCTCTTAGACATCATGTGATGTGGTGGATAAATTTAATGCATTCTCCCAAACACTCTTAAATAGAGTGGGAAGATCTCCGAGAGACACTCTGATGGGGTGGAGAGGATGGTGCATACTAGCGGATATTACATGTATGCTCTCCAATGGAACGGATTGAGCTGGTGTATGTGGACCCACCAATGTACTGGGTTGAGTTTTTACTCCTTAATAGAATAATTTGAGTTTTTACATGTAGGTTCCCCAATGGCCAGGGTTGATCAGTTGGTGCATATTGACTCCCTGATGAACCAGGTTGAGTTGTTGACACTTCTCGATGGAGTGAGATTGTGTTGGAAGAACTTTCTTATGATATAGAGATGTCAGAAATGGTTCTGATTTACAAATGATATCCATACGTGTTCTAGTATGATGATTCTTTGCTGGATAAAAGGGAGTATTGATGTAGTCGTTGTGTGAGACATCCTCACCAAGTCTGCCTTAGAAAATATAATAATAAACAATGATTATTATGCATAAAAGACAAGTCAGACCAGATTAAGTGTGCAAGTTGCAGGTCCCAGTTAAAGTGAACAAGAAAACATAAATTCAACTATAAATAGCAAGGTTCCTCACTCATTTTCACTCAACCAAGTTCACTCCACTCAAGGAAGAAGTTCGCTACCAGCTAGAAGAAGTATTTTTTGGGGTTCCCATTATTTGGAGGAGTTTCTCCTTTGTTCTTTGGGTTTATCTTATGCTATATGTGATTACTATGTATTAGGATGTATGTTGTACTTTGAACTAAGATCTCTATCACAAGGTTGGTGCATTTTATCCCTTGTGGTTTCCAAGGTCAAAATATTGTGTCTGTTATTTCTATGCTTGGTTGTTATTTTAGTGATCCTACTATAAATTATACTACATATAATATTTGAATTATACTCCTACCTTTAAAAACTATCAGGTAAAAATTGAGGGGATGTCTTTCCAACCCCCCCCCCAAAAAAAAGTCCTACTGGAATTTTTTGGGAGGGGGTCTTTCCGAAAGCCCCCCAAAAGTCCTGTTGGAATTTGGGGGAGTGGAGCTTTCCAAAACCAACCCCAAAATTCTTGTTTGACTTTGGGGGTGGGGGTGGGGATTCTTTCGAACCCCCCCCCCCACCTCCCCAACAAAAGTCCAAGTCATGTTAGACTTTTGGGGGGTTCTTTCCACCCTCGGCCCCAAAAAAAATTCCAATAGGAATTTTT
>LPNX010991900.1:1249506-1270004 GCA_001517045.1 Pseudotsuga menziesii
CCCCAAAGACCTAAATTTTTTATTTTGGGGGGAGGGGGGTGTTAGCAAAACCATCATAAGCCAAAACCACCCCCAAAAGGGTATTTTGTTGTAGTGATGTCTTTATCAATCTAGTTGATTTGTAATTGAAGCTACAACTTTTTCTTGAACTTTAACTTTGTCCACCTCACTGATCTCAAGAAATGGGCCAGTACAGAGTGATCAAACAAAATAATTGCAAGGGGAAGTTGATTATGATACCCTAATGATGATTGAAGATAATAACAATAACTTTTTTTTTGTTTCATATTCAACAACATAGGCATTGGAGACCAGTCAAATGTAAGAATTGAATGGAGCAACTATTGTTAATATGTCATTGATTGAATATATGATTCACAATAGAAGGTGTGCCTTATCCTTGATAAATGGGGCAAAGCAAAGTGGTGAAAAACAAGAAATTCAAGGGACAACTCTTGGCATCCAAATGATGGAAGATAACAATCTTATTAAAAATGGTGTTTTTAAACAAGTAAGAGACAACAAAAAATAGAAAATTCCAGAATAACCAGCAAGCAACATTGTATGCAAAGTGGTGAAGAATAGAACATTTGTAATGATATGGAATTCTTATGGTATTAATATATTAAGAGACCTATTTTGACAATATTTTTGAGGTTAGAGATATTTTGAATATTTTTTGATATAGTTTTGAAAATGTCTAATATTGTATGCACCTATAAGCATTTTATTTACCTTTCTCTCTAGAAATAAAAACTTGTAGTTTTTTGAGAAAAAAACCATTTACTAATATTTTGTCATAAATTCATTCTATTGTGGTGTGCTATGTTACATGTGCAGTTATAAATTTTTGTATCCCAGAAAATAACATTATAATTGTTATTTCATAGAAATGAAATCAAGCACAATTGTCGATTGTTGCTACCGAAATTCACCAATTCATCGTAGGCAATATATGAAAAAGGAGATTAAAAGAATTTGGACAGTTGCAAATGTAGAAATTGCAGCTCTGATGCCATGTATAAATTGCAGCTCTGATACCGTGTAGAAGTAGAGCCTTTATGCAAAGAATAGGCACATGAGGTATATCTTACTACAGGATAATTCTCACAAGAATGCACAAGGAAAATCAAGAGAATATAGAGAGAATGAATCACATGAAGAAGAGATGAATATTGGAGTGAATCATTCCATTTATCAATGATGAATAATAGTGTTCATAAATAGTACATCCCTCATACATAAATTCAAGTTGCATAGGAGACAAATCATCTAGCTCAGAAAGCAGACTTAGTAAATATGATAAACCCCCATAGGTGGCTAAAGTACTTTCCTAATCAGTAAAGGACCTCATGAATTAGATAAATCATGACAGATTTTTCATGGATAATGTAAAAACATGTTAATCCTCGAATCTAGAGCGAAAATCATGGAGAGTGAGTTGGAAACAAAAGATAGTATCTTCCCAGTTGACTAGCTTTATCTTATCCACTGAAAAACAGGAATAAAGTAGTATAATGACAAAATCTGTAAGAAGGCACAGCTACTAATTCTGGAATTCAATAAGTTTGGTATTATCTAGTGAGAATTAGGATAAATGCACTCCTAGGGTATATATGGCAAGTATTGACCAAGTGGTGCAAGTGGATTCCAACTATCTAGGCTAGTTGGTAGGAATTTAATCATAAATGATTAAATATGTTATCCTAAGTATGAAGTGGGTTTATAATATCCCAACACACCCTTTAAGTCTTACTTTATGATGCTATGTATGAAATAATCATATGCATATAGGTTTATATAGGCACCTATATGCTTGTTGCTGGGACCTATGACCATGGGCTTGTATATAGGGCCCTGCAACAAGCCTATGGTCACCCTTTATAATTATTCGTGTCCATAAAAACTGAGAAAAGAGGCAAAACCACATGGGGAAAATCCTCCATCAAGAAAGAACAAGACACAAAATTTTAAAAATTTTCTTAAATAATTCTTTAAATTCACTTGAATGACCTCAATGAAGTGCTTCTGGTGAAGGAATATGATGAATAAATTGTAGATTTCGTGGTCATGTGCTAGAGTGTAGAATCTGCAAGAAAGAAGAGGAGAGACTCCTTGTATTTGATCATATAATGAAGAAGGAGAATTATATGGATGATTCTTTCTTCTAACAAACTTTTATTTGAAAAAACAATATGAAAAGGAAAATATGTTTGTGCATACTCCTCCCCAAAGAGTACAAAAATTAAGACAATCAGTAACACAATCATCTCCTTTTATAGCTGCAAAATTGTGATGTGGATGACATATAATTATTCCAATATGATGTATAACCTTCCTACATATGATATGAGGCTGAAAAAATTTGATATATCAGAAATATTATCATATGGGACAACAAATTCCAAATCGTCAGTGTCTCCATGAGGATATGGGCCTATACTAGGAAAATGATGAGCAACTCAGGAAAACTGATGAGTGCAAAAATCTAAAGGATGGATGGACTTGAGATATGAATCATAGGTTTTTATAAAATATCAAAACATGTGTAATATAATTCCAATTATGAATAAGGTCATGTAAAACCAACCAGTGAAAAATAGACAAGACTTGAAACCATTTGATATAAGTAACATTGCATAAGAAACTAATGAGGCATCAACTAGTGAACTTGGGGTTTGTATTGTCTTAGGAGTATTCAAATATATTATAGATGGTATGGATGATGGTATGGATAGTGTCATGACATAAATATCATCATGTAAATATGCTTCCAAATCAAAATTATAACCATTTGAAAGAAGTGAGGAAGAGCTTCTTAAAGACAAGTCATGATTTAATGAAAATCAGAAGTATTGGGAGATGAATCTAGAAGACAGATAGGTGGATTATCAAGGAAAGAAACTGATATTTATGATTCTAATATATCAAACAATGAATCTGTATCATATATTTTAGGAAAGTATTTAACTCTATCACTCAAGGCATAGCCTATATCACCTTAGAACTGCACACTATGATAGTGTTCTGAGGAATCAACAGGCTTCTCTAGATCGTCTGGAACTTCGATGTTGTGATTATCAAGAACATGAGACATGATGTCCATCATTTCTTATTGAAACAATTATTGTCATTATTAAATCCCTAATTTGCAATAATAACATTTGGATATAATTCCTTTCTTCTTAACTTTCTTCATTGAAGCTTCATTAGTAGGCTTTGAACTTTCATCTTCATTATTTGACTTTGGATTCTTCTAATTCACAATTTTATTCTCTTTTGATTTTTCATTCTTACTTCCTTGAACTATGATATAATGGTCCTTTCCCTTGGAGGATATAAGAGCACCCATCTGCATCAATTTATTTTTCTCCTTTGTAGTGAATCAACGAATGTACTCAAAGACGACATTTTCTAATTCAAAATAGCAAGCCTAGTAGCATGAAAAGTAGACACAAAAATTGAGTATTCAGGACTCAATTTTTATAGAATTAAAAGGATCAATTGATTGTATTTCTTCTCAATCCCACATTGCTTGAGAAATAGAACAAGTAACTTGAATTTGGAAAAGAAACCTTCAATGGAATCGAAACTGCTTGGACTCAATGAGAATAACTCTTTCTCCAACTGATGCGCTCTTATCTCATCTTGAACTCCAAATAAAGACTCAATTTTGGTCCATACTTGGTTTGGAGTTATCAAAGCATATAGATGAAATACTAGATTAGGGGAAATAGAGAGGAAAAGCAATCCATAGGCTTCATCCAACCTATCATGCCACTTAGCTTTCTTAACAATTAATAAAACTCCATCATGCAAAACATGCATTTTTAATTATCTGTTGATAAATACATATAAAATTAATTTATACATGTCTAGAGTGTTTTTGATATGGTTGCAATCCCTCCTCTTAAGCAATCTAAAAATATGTATGGTCTCTCTTTCCTTTCATAGAAGACTATGATTCCCCAAAAGTTGTAGGAGGCACGTTTTGTAATTTGTTTTGAAGCTCTTTAACTTTATGTGTACTTTTTAAAAAAAATTGTAAGCAACAAACTATTTTCTTCCATCGACCTCTTCAACTTGTCCACATTGTTCTTATACTTATTGTATTCTTCTTTTTCCTTAACTTCCTATTCTTTTGTTTTATGGTTCAACTGATTGGAAACTTCAGCCAATTTAGCTTTCAGTTTCTTAATTTATTTCTCCTTCTCTTCTACCCTCAACTCTATCTCATTGGGAATGACAGGAAATGACATAGTCACAACAACTAGACCTTGTAATTCCTTCTACAAATTAACAATTATAGATCTAAGTGTTTGAATTTCCATATCACATCCCAAATGCTGAACTTTTCATCCCTCCAAGAGTTTGATTCTATATCTCCTATTTTTTAATCTTTTTCAGCCATATTCTCTTTCATTTCTTTATATAATGGTGATGAACCAAACACATCATCTAGATCAAGGCTCGTTGAGAAACATTCATGTAGCATATTCTCTCGCTCTTCTAAGTACATTGTAACTATAGGAGTTTTTTTCTTTTAACCATTACATTTGTCCGACTTTGGTACCCTTACCCTTGTCTCCTTTGGTATCCTTACCTTCATCCTCACCACCTTCTGTACTGTAATTTTTTTCTTCTCCTTTGTTTTGTAAGTTCTAGTGTTTTGGAGGTCCTTTCTAACCTTTTTCTTCTAATCTTCTCAACTTGCTTAGAAATGGTTTTTCTCAAACTGGAAATTAATGATCTTAATTATCCAAAAACAATTCATGGGTTTCCTCCCACTCTTTCATCTTCAACTCATATTATTCTATTAAGTCTTCATTTTCTTTCAATTTCTTCTCCAATTCTTGTACAGGACCCATTTATGTCTTTAATGGTGGTATATTGAAAATAAGTGGTATGTTTTTCAACTCTTCTTTAAGTTCATTATATTCAACTTTTTCTTTTTCCAAATCCTTTATAAACATAATGCTCATTTTCTCAATTTCATTTCCAGTTTCATCATTGATTTTGTCAAATTGTTTGGATAATTCTGCATACATTTATTCTTTTCCTTTTATAATTATGTTCACTTTGAATTGGTTCTCCACAAATATATTTTGCAACCTTTCTATCTGTTTCAGGTATTCTTTAATATTATTATCTTTTATCACGCACTCTTCCTCCAAATTTCTTGTAGAGGAATTTTGTTCCTTGAAATGCATCATTTTATCATATACATTGAAAATAAATCCATTATCAAAATTATATGATGGATTTTATAAATGCATAGTGGAAACCCTTCAATAAAATTTGACAAAACAATCATACTCAATTGCTAGGTGTTTTCAAGGAATTCTATCAGGAACCTCTTAAGGAATGGAAAATTCAACATTAGTTTGTTCCATTTCACTGTTTGCAACCTCCTTCCAAAGACCTTCATCTACATGTCTATGTAGCTATTTTAAATATGTGGTATCTAGAACTACATAAATGGTGACAAAAGAAGGAGAATGTATAGTGATTATTCACGTTACTCGGGAGATTGTAACGGTAATTCCACATAGTGCTGAGGAGATTGTAGTGGAAATCGCTCATTTTTCTCAGGAGATTGTCTAGGCAATTCATCATTATTTTCCTTGCTATTATATATCCTACGGTATGTTTTATGAATAGGTGGTTTTGGCCAAGATATATTTTCATGTTGATTGATATCACCAATCTCTGTTTCAATAGCATTTGGTCGTCATAAATCAATTATCTTTTGAAGTGTTCCTAGGAAACTAAATTTAACCTTATTCAATTATCTCTCTTGCAAGGAAGAGTGGATTTTATTAACCGATAGATAAGGAATATGTACATGTTTTTCTTCAACCCAATGTATGACTACCATCATACATTCACCCGAAATGTCCTGCCTATGATGGTTAAAAAATTTCCTAAGGACAATCTGAATAAACGTTTTGTATATTCCAGAAGGGACATCCTATGTTCTTAAACCATTCCTTGGAAAAGTTACTTTTTCCCACAAATTTTATTGGCCATCTGGTTCTTCTCCTGTTTGGGGGTTTTCCAAGTGTTAAAAATCTCTCCCCCTCTACATGGAATTTTTGTTTCTTGGGAAACCAAATCAGGTTTGATATATACCCTCTTCCAAAAAATTCTCAATTCCATATTCCCAACATAATTAAAAATTGCCTCGTATATATCCTCATTATCAAAACTAAACATAATTTCCAAACAAAACGTTGAACACTTTTTCTTTCCTCGGTATAGTTTCCATACCTGATGGCCAATTATTTTCATCTCTCCATGCGTCAATACACTCTTGGAATTTTCTTTAATATGAACTATTAGGATTAATTAATCCTGTTTTAACCAACATAGTCTATTTGTTATTATTTCGTAGCTTAGGAGGTCATTTATCACCTTACTGGAGTCTTAGTGCCACCATGAACATTGGTTCCACTGGTGCCATTGGTGCCGCTGGTACCACTGGTACCACTGGTTCCATTGGTGCCATTGGTGCACTAGTTCCATTGGTTCCACTGTCACCAATCCCTACATTATAGGATCCCACTCTAAGTGCCACCAGCATCCTCCATCAATTGCTTGTGGTAGGTAAGCAATTATGTTGAGTCAACCTCCAATTACAATTAGTTAGATCACTTTCAGTTATCCTAGCACCAGTTTTGCATGCATGCAGGGAGAGTGGTGCCTTTTTCCCACCTACCTCATCAGTTAACTGATTGTAGAATGATTTGGACATCCAGAGTTAGACTAGTGAGCTTCAACAGTGATTTAGACACCTTTAGTTAGCTATATAGTTAGTCAGACTTGGTAGATTCGAATCATATCCATAGTATTCAAATCCTATGTTTTGTAACACCATTGTATTACTGATTAATGAATGAATATTAATGTTGTGATTATTTGAGCAATTCTTGTCTGATTTGTCTGAAATTTGTGGCATGAATTTCATGTTCATTGTACATTCTTTTTTATTATTCCACTACATAATGTCCTTCCTACAGCTTTCATATTTGTGTGTATATCAATGATTTATAAATTTAACATGATGCACTCATATCTCCCAGGATATTTTATTCCACCTTAAGGGAATAAGGACTTCGAAGGAATCTTGGGATAATATTGAATATTTGTTTAGAAAACAAGATGATCTTAGATGGCATATTTTGTTGATGTATTTGTAACTTTGGAATGGATTCACTTGTATATTTCTTATTGTACCCCGACGGAGATGTTTGTTCCTCAGATCTGGAGAGTCATTAATATAATAAAGTCATGTAAAGTCATTGAGGTTAACCCTCCATTGTAATTCGAGGCAATAGTCCCCACATTTGAGTCATATTAGGGTTATTAGACTCTCCTAGTGAGGTCGGCTCTGTAGAGTAATTGTCAAGTGGAAAACAAGTATAAATAGAGAGTGAGACTCTATTTGAAACACACACACACACTCAACAGTATCACATGAGTGAGAGAGAAGTAGCTCCCATAAGTGAGAGAGAGAATAGTTGTCCAAGATCATCTTTGTATATTTGCATTTCACCTTTGCTATTGATGCTTATTCTATCTTTGAGGAATTTGTGGGTTTTTCTCCTTTATGGTTTCCCTGAGGAAAAATATTTGTGTCTCTTGTCTCTTGTGATTATTGTTGTGCATGTTATTCTCTTAGATAAGATCCTAAATCATATTGATTAAATGATAAAAATCTAACATGGTATCAAAGCTAACCTAAGAAAAAGACACTATGCAGCTACAGAACCCAGGGATTCTTACTTTTTGGGTCTCTCTCCATAGATCATCAGCAAAAGGAGGCTAGGATAACTCTCCATTGAAGGGATTATATTTTCGTCGAAGTAGAATCTGATTCTAGGCATTTTCAGTTTTTGACCTTTCACTACTGTGGGAAATTAGGGATTTTCAAAGAAGAGGAATTTTTGAGTGAGCCCAACATGGGATTGGTCTCCTCCTAAAAATTGAAATTTAGAGACAAATATCAAATTTTTTGGTTGGGTAGAACTACGAGAAAGTCAAACCCTAATTTGACCCTGGACCAGAAAATCAACACTGGAAAATATCAGCTCCAGATCTAGTTCCAGCATCTCAAATTGGTAAGATCTAAATCCATTTGTATTTCCATTTTAGTTTCTGATTAAATATGTCTCATCACACTGATCTTGATGAAAATCTTGAAGGAGCTGATAACTTTTGAGCATGGAAGTATAGGATTTCACTTGTTCTTGGAGAGAATGAATTGGACACCTACATAAGTGGAGAGGTTCCAGTTCCAGAGGGAGACGATTCTAAGTCCTTACACAAGAAGAAATTGGTCAAGGCTAAGAGGATCATTGCTGATTCTATCAAGTATAACCTTATACCACATGTGTATTCCCTAAAGACACCTAAAGAGATGTTTGATTCCGTGACCAAGATATTTGAAGGAAAGAACATAAATTGAAAGCTGACCTTGAGAAATCAATTGAAGAATGTGAAGATCCATAATGTAGATATCATACAGTCATACTTCACAAGGGTCTCTCAAATCAAAGAAAAACTTGAAGCTATGGAATAAGAAGTAGATAATGGAGAAATTGTGATGACCACCTTGAATGGTCTCCCTAGATCATGGGACTCCTTTATTCAAGGGATTTGTGCTAGAAGAAAGTTAATCACCTTCAGTAGGATGTGGGAGGAATGTTCACAAGAATAAGATCAAATAGTAGCTCGAGAAGAAAATATGGGAAATGAAGATCAAGCTCTCACAACACACACCAAAAAAACAGAAGAAACCACTATCCTCCTAAGAAAGGTAGGCATTCACACCAGAATAACCCTAGTATCAGATGCTTTACATGTGATGAGAAAGGACACATTGCCGAAAATTGTCCCAGAAATAAAGGTGGCTCTCAAAAGAAGAAGGAAAAAAAATAAGACATCATGCCCACAATGCAGAGCATGAGGAACCACCCAAGAAGAGAGTCAAAGAAGAAAGTAAAGATTCTTCAAGCGATGAAGAGTATGTTTTTATTTCTTCCCTTACGGGAACTGTTACACATGGAACCAATGATTTTATTATAGATAGTGGGGCTTCCAAGCATATGACATGATTCAAAGAATCCTTTGTGAAACTATCCGAACATGAGTCACCCCACAAAGTGAAACTTAGGGATGACTACCAGTATCCCATAAAATGTAGTGGTGAAGCTTCCTATAATCTAGACTCTGGAAAATATATGAAGATGAAGGATGTTTTGTTTGTACCAGGACTAAAGAAGAATCTTCTCTCCATATCTACATTGGATGCAAAAGGTATGAGGTTTGCATTTGTATATGGCTAAGTCCTTATGTGGCCAAATTAAAATACCATAGATGATGTAGTAGTGATTAGAGAGAAAGAGGGAGGCTTATACAAACTAAATGGCCAACTAGAACAAGTCATGATCCATGACTCAGTAGAACCAAGTGAACTTTGGCATAGAAGGCTTGCACATGTGCACTATAGGGCACTACCACTTGCAAGAAAAGTTGTTGAAGGTCTTCCATAAATATAGGAAAATCATGAAGGCATTTTATAAGGATGGGTGAAAGGAAATAACACAAAGAAGAAATTTCCAAGTAGCAAGAGCAAGGAAAAAGGAATCTTGGAAATCATCCACTCCGATGTATGCGGTCTGATGTCATCCAATTCATTAAGTGGGTATGTATATTATGTTTCTTTCAGTGATGACTTTTCTAGGAATACATGGATATATTTCTTGAAAAGAAATGATGAAGTATTTAGTAATTTCAAGGAATTCAAAGCCTTGATCTAGAACCACACAGACAAGAAAATCAAGACCTTCCGATTAGACAATGGTGGAGAATTCACTTCAAATGAATTCAAGGAATTATGCAAAGAGTCGGGGATTAATAGGGAGTTGACCACTCCATATAATCCACAACAGAATGGAGTTGTAGAAAGGAATAATATAACAATTATGGAAACAGCAAAGGCAATGCTTCATGATCAGGATCGTCCTATGCATCTATGGGCAGAAGCTGCTAGGACAAATGTGTATGTACAGAATCGTACTCCGCATAGAGTACTTGATAACAAGATGTTTTATTTTTATAATTTAAGCAATATTATCTAGGATCTTATTTGAGAGAATAACATGCACAGCAAAAATCACAAGAGACAAGAGACACAAAGAATTTTCCTCGGGGAAACCATAAAGAAGAAAACCCTGCAACTTACTTAGAGATAGAATGAGCACCAATGGTAGCAGTCAAACCCAAAGACAGAAAAGTTAATCCCCACAGTTGTTCTCTCTCTCTCTCAGTTGAGAGAGCTTCTCCTTTCTCACTCATGCGCCCTAGTGAGTGAGTGTGTGTGTGATAAATAGAGAGGCTCACTCTCTATTTATATTATTTTGTTCACTTAAATTCCACTCCAACAAGCCGACCTCACTTAACAATTACTTACCAAGTTCGACATCTCTAGGAGAATCTAATAACCCTAATGCCCCACAACTATGGGGACTTTTCCCTTCGATCAACAAGCAGGGTTAACCTTAAATCAATTATGGGGACTATTTCCCTGAATTACAATGGAGGTGTTATAGTTGTTTTTACCACACATGGTAAATCACACTTTTATGGCCTT
Organism: Pseudotsuga menziesii; assembly: GCA_001517045.1. NCBI lineage: Eukaryota > Viridiplantae > Streptophyta > Pinopsida > Pinales > Pinaceae > Pseudotsuga > Pseudotsuga menziesii. The sequence continues at coordinate 1,260,161 of LPNX010991900.1, forward strand.
CCTTGTCCCTATGCAGACTCCTTAGACCCCATGGACCATTTTTATTCCTTTGATGTTTCCTATATCATCCCTAAAAACATGCAAAAATTGCCATACGCAACTTTTAAACTCTTTCTCGCGTATAAACGCGGGTTTAACCCCTAAAACCACGTACATCGGGATGTGTGCAAAAGGCCAAATTCTTTTGGAGTTTTCCTTGATGTGGATCCGACTCACTTGTCTCCTGGCCTTCCTTATGCCTTGATATCGCTCTGATTCGACCTTTCATTACCCCATTGATGAGCTATATAAGGAACCCTTTGGATACATTGAAGGCATATGAGGAATTGAGAGCAAGAGAACTATAGTCCATTGTTGCCAGAACTTGTGCTTGAGTCTGCATCCCCTTTGTCCCTTGGAGCACTTTTGTGTTCTTCCCAAGCTTATCTTTTGCTTGTGAGCTTGCTATCGAGAGATGGAGGATTGAAGTGGTGGAGGCCCAAGTGGGGGACTCTGTTTCTCCCATTTGCAGACGTGCCGATAGAGGTTGTATTCATTGTAATCTCTGATTTTATATCAATAGAAATATCTTTTCTTGTCCAATAATGTGTGTTTGAATGAATATTTTATCCCTAGATGATTTCAAATGCTTATATTTTATTGATTATATATGCTAGAGTAGAGCTAACACAATTATAGATAGTATGCTTGTCTTGTTTATTAAATGTTGAGGAAGCAATTCATCAATTCAAGCTGAAGTTGGAAAGCTCAACGGGGATCTACACCAACCGTCCGGAATAATGTATGAATCGAGATCCTTTAGTGTTAGTTGTTTGGTTTCTCTTGCATATAGGAAAGGATTGATTTCTGTAGTTAAGCTGTCTGTTGTGGTACCCCAAGCCATAGGAATTTCTCTCCGTAACAGAATTGGCGACTCCACTGGGGAGTTCCTAGTAGTTATCCTTTAGGGGTTTTTATCGGCATTCAATGTTCTTGAATTTCTCTTATCTCTCTATTTATGTGTCGGGTATGGGGGCATTTTTGCCTGGTAGTGTATGAATTGGTGTGAATTTTTTCTCAGTTCATCTATTTGCGTTTATTTTTATACATTTCTCTTCCTGTACGTGATTTTTTTACTCACAGTCGCGTATACACGCGGCTTTGACTGCTATATCCGCATACATACGTGGATTTACTACGAACAGTCATGTATGCCCTTAGTTTTTCTTTCTAGAGGAAGATTGATTGTTGCTAGAGTCTGTATACACCTATGTTTCTGACCAGAGACACTTTTTTTTTAGGGTAAATTTTTTTTTTTAAGAAGGTTCTTGTCATTGCATTTTCGATTTTTTGTTTTGGGATTAGTGCATTATATTTCTTTTAACTTAGTACTGTGTGTGAGTGTTTTTTTATGGTGCTTGCCGAGTCTGGGGGTAGTAGAATCATTCTTTTGCTTTAGCATCTCATTTTTATTCAAAAAATCCAAAATATTTTCTTTTTTGCATCATTATGCATTGCACTTTGCATTTCACATGGTACTTGCACTAGATTTCCTTAGAGTATTAGTCAAGACTTCATATAGGAATGATTGCATTTGTCATTTGAAGAAAAATTTTGCATTCCACGCAGTAGCATGCCCTGTTTTTCATTCGACACAATGCATTTGCATTGATTGTTAGGTGTGCATTTTAATTCATGTTGCATCATAACACCATTGGTTGCATGGCCATCTACCTCTTTTGAGTAAAAAAGCCAAATAAAATTAACGCTTAATTAAAATTGATTACACTATTTTCTTTGATAGGGTACACCAACAAGATTAGGTTTTAGGGTCTTGGAATAGTTCATTGTGAGTAAATTCTCCAAGACCACTAAACAACAACATGTATGTGTATGTCCAGGTGAGAGTGTGAAATTTCTTGGTATAATTAGTGTTTCTTAGGATCCTCCTCTCAAAAAGGAGTTAAGCACGAGGCAGTGTGAGCGGTTATTGATTGGGATGACCCCTAGTCATAACTGAGTAGCACCAAAGATATTTCTAGGATTGTATTCATATCTGGGGGCTCTTTCGAGAGTTTCAGGCCTTGCTACCCTGCCCATACGGTCAATCCTTCCTGCAACTGTCCACCTGAGCATTGATTCTATTGAGGTGACCTTAGTTTCCTTACCTAGGTTATCGAGGGGGTACTTTGCAGGGGTTATTTTGTGGGTGTCCTAGCCAGGTTGGGGTTAGACAGCATAGTCTCTTTACACGTTGAAGCTAAGGGTCACAATAATTGGTTACGAACCTCTGCTTGTTGCGTATGGGAGTCTCAAGCCTCTCCTAGGCAAGACATACCTGCTTCATTCGGGAGCTCACATATCCTTCCCTTTTTTTCTTGTGGTTGGCTTTAGATTTTATTGGTGTATGCTCTGTGCACATTAGCTTGCCTAAGGTTTGCATAATTTAGAGAGTCTTTTTCATTTTTTGAGTCATTGTGGATACGGGTGCAGCTCCTCGCCATTCTCATGATTTAGCAGGACTTCCACCTTCTACATCTCCTCCTCCTTTGGGAGAGAGAAGTAGATGGTCCAGGAGGACTCATACCCACATTGATTCACACACGATGGGAGATCACGAATATGGTATTCCTGAGCTGTCTTCTCCACTTCGCGTGGACAACGGAGAGTTTACTCCTTCATTTGATCCTTCACTGGATGTGGTTGTACATTCTGAGTTTGATCCTTCACATGAAAGACATACTCACTCTAGCTATGATCCCTCATTCACAGGTCACCGATATGGGATGCCGGGCGACGAGACTCACCATGAACCTACAAGCATTAGTTATGTTAGTTATGCAATGTTTGGTAACCCTATACATGATACGACATTTTTTGCCGAAATGGAATTTGATCCTAACACTATGCCTGGGGCCTTCCCATTTATTTCCATGCAGAGAGATTTGGGAGCATGAGTCATATTACACCCTCCATCCCGACAGTGGAGGCCACATCTCACATTCGTCCTAGACCTAGTGTTAGTAATCCTATTCAGATACCAGAACCAACACGAGTGACTGTTGGAAATGCCATGTACATAGTTTCACATGTCCCTTCATCCTCTATTCCTTGTTCTTCAAATGCTTTTCCTCCCCCTCATTCACATAGTCCTTCGGGATGGAACGTTGCTACGAGTCATGTCTATACTGCTGCTACTCACCTAGTCGTGTCTTACACTCAAGTACCTCCTGTTGTGTCGGGAGGTCATATCCCTACTTATGGAGGTCATGTTATTACTTCCGGAGCGTATATTCCTACTTACGGACTGTCTCATGGGACATCTCATGGGATGTCTTATGGACCTTATTATAGACCGCAGTATGCATAGACTTATTCACCTTATGGGTATGGGTATCAACAACCTGCTTACTCTCCGAATTATGGCTTTGTAGCTCCACATAGTCAAGGTACACCACATTATGGTGCTTCCATGCCACCCTATACAGGTCAAACGGGAGGAGGATACTATGGCCATGGCCATGGTGGTTACGGTCATCAGCCCTATATGAATCAAAATTATCAGGGAGCACCTCTTAGACCTACACAACCTAGGCTCCCTTTCCTCACAACGTTAAATTTTCCTGACTTTTCGAGACTAACGAATGATCTGGTATCTTATGACCCAGCTTGGCCGGCTGTCCCTAATAAGCTTCCCTCGGAGATTACCAAGTTCGAGGGAAAACCAGGAGAAGATCTGAGTGAACATGTTACTACATTTCACCTATGGTGCTCTTCTAATTCCTTACACGAAGATTCGATCCGTTTAAGGCTATTTCAACGCATCCTCACCGGGCCTGCCATGAAATGGTACATAGAGCTACCTAGGGGGGCATTCGCTTTGTTTTATGACCTAGCTATGACTTTTCTCAACCACTTCCAGCTACCAGTGCATTACGGCATTGGTACTGAACTCTTGTCGACATTTTGGCAAGATAAAGCCACGCATATCTCATACCATATCCAAGAGTGGCATAGACAAAAGAGATTGATTAAAGCCTTCATACCGCCAGAGTTTCTCCTCGAGTGGTTCCTTAAATCGTTACTACCTTATATAGCAATGGATGTTTCTACATCCGGAGTTTAGAACGAGGAACAAGCCATTTTTAGGGCACAAGAATTGGACTTGATTTATGCTCAATCCAGTTTGTTATATGAGATCATTCCTAATGCTCTGCATTCTAGTTTCGACCCTAAGGTCAAACCTGGACCACATGCCGATGGCATTGTTGGTTGTACGAGTACCAAACCTACAGATTTGGTTGTGAAAAAGGTCAGTCAATTATCTATCAACCAATATACCTCGGTACAAGCCTTGGATTCATCTCAACCCACCCAAATGGTGAGTGTGCTTGCTGTACAATCGTCAAACCAGAAGGGTAACCAGCAACCTAGAAGGAATAAAAATAAGGGTAAAAATAATCGTAAGGGTGGGAATAGGAATGAAAATGCCAACTATAATGACAAGAACACTCAAAATGTTGGGGGGGACAAGCAACCTTAATGTAAGGTTAATTTTTATTGCAAGTTATGTAAGGATGATCACCTCACTCACTTGTGCCCTCGGATAGAAGAAGCCTCGAGATTCATAGCGTAAGGCCCAACTGTGCTAACCAACCCTTTACCTCATAATCAAAACATGAACTTGAGGACCCATGATTAGTCTGGTGAGGATCAAGATCCGTCGGAGGCTTGCAGTGGTCATGGTTGCATCAATATGGTGCATGCTGCTAAGGTTGTGACTCATGCAAAGGACTATGGTTCATCACAACCAGACCTTGGAAAGGAACCTGCTCCACCTGAGAGCCCTTTGCATATTGAAAAACTTGTGGATAAACCTAAAGTTTATCCTCGCATTCCTAAGGGAGTCCTTAAGCATTCGGGGCACAATCCTAATGCCCCAGCCGCCCAAAACTATTATGTTGTCGAGGATTTGGGTCACACTCCTTGTGCGATGTCTGCACTCAAAGTACTTCAGAGTTGTCCTTCGCAAAGGAAAGCTTTGCTTTCTACTCTTGGTGTTCATGATGATAATTCTTCCTCTGTCATCAAATTTGAAACTGCGGGACTTCAGCCTCACTTGCCTTACTATGTGTCTCTCTTGTTTCACGTAGAATGTCTTAACATGACTGTCAAATGCAGTGTGATTGACGAAGGCGTTGTTGCTTCCGTAATGTCTTTGGCATGTTGGAAGGGTTTGGGTTCCCTTGAGTTGTCTAAATCCACTACCATGTTGACTGCTTTTTATGTTAGATTGTTTCAACCACATGGTATTCTTCCTTCTCTTAAATTCCGTTTGGGAGGGAAGACCATTGCAATAAAGGTCGAGGTGGTTGATGTGCCCCTTGACTACAATTTGTTGCTGGGAAGGAATTGGATGTACAGTATGCAAGCCATAGCTTCTTCTCTATTTTTAGTGGTATGATTTCCGTTTAATGGAAAGATAGTTATGATTGATCAAATGTCATTCAAGAATCTTCCCGTTACCGCATCTTCAGGAGCTTCTATCCCGATTGTCTAGCACTCTCAGCTGGCAACTGAGAGTGTGTGTGTTGGCATGTATCCATCCCTCATGGGAAGCTTTAGTTGTGTTGCACTCGTCCTTATGATAGGATCTAGTTTCGGTGAGGCTTCATCGTTTGTAAGATAGGTGTCTTCTCTCACAAACCATATGGACGATCCTTGGATTCTTCCTACACCGAATCCTTCATGTGAGCTCATCGAAATGGACATCTCGTTGCCTGCAACTATGATAGCATATCAAGCTAATATTGGATCTGTTGCAGAGCCTAGTTCTTCCTCTTCATGGACAGAGGAGGAGGACCCTTATGTACTGCCTACATGGGCAGTGCAATCTTCTCACACACATGACTACCTTGATAGTGTTTTTCCTTCAGATGAGGCTATTATTGAGGCTATGTCTGGGGTTGAGCCACCTTGGCAAGAGTTGCATCATAGATCTTATTTTCTTCTCAAGCTTGACCGTTTGGAGTGTGAACACTATAGGGAGATTCTTAGTGAGAGAATTGGTAGTTCCATGATTCCGTTAAGCTCTCCTGGTCTGATGGCTGATGGAAATATGGCAAATATATCTCCTACCATTCCTATCAATATCTCTCGTGATCCTGGCAAGGTTGAGAATGTCTATATTGGGGCAGAATGTTCCCATGCTGAGTTTCAAGAGTATACCGAGATGTTCAAAGAATTGTGTGATGTATTCACTTGGTCATACAAGGAAATGCCAGGTATCAACCCTCACATTGTTGAGCATGAGATTAAAACTTATCCTAATGCTAAGCCTGTTCGGCAATGCTTGCGTGCGGTGAATCCTAGGAAAGCACCCGCGATTAAGGCTGAGATAGAAAAACTGTTGAATGTCGGTTTTATCTATCTTGTCCCCTTGACGGAGTGGGTTTCAAACCCCATTCCGGTTGATAAGAAGCAAGGAATCATCTGCATATGCACTGATTTCCATGACTTGAATCGTGCCTTTCCTAAAGATAATTTTCCCACACCATTTATCGATCAGATCTTGGATGAGTGTGCGGGAAGCGAGGTATTTTCTTTTATGGACGGCTTTTCTGGATACAATCAGATACAAATTAAACCTAAGGACCAACATAAGACTGCTTTCATTTGTCCTTGGGGTACCTTTGCATATCAGAAGATGCCCTTCAGCCTTAAAAATGCCAAAGCCACTTTTCAGCGGGCTATGACCTTGATCTTCCATGATCTCAAATTGATTATTGAAGTCTTTTTGGATGACCTTGCTGCTCATTCTCGCATGAGAATGTGCCATTCGTACCACTTGAGATTAGTGTTCGAAAGGTGCCACCATTATTTAGTAAGGTTAAATCCTCACAAGTGCATCTTTTATGTGAAGTCTGGTCGCTTATTAGGGTTCATTGTCTCCAAGGATGGTATAAGAGTCGACCCTTTAAAGGTTGAGGCAATACTTCAATTGTCTCCCCCGAAAAACATTAGACATCTTCAATGTTTGCAAGGCATGGCAAACTTCTTACGGATATTCATCGTGAATTTTTCCAATTTGACTAGAGGCTTTATGCGTCTTTTGAAGGACACTACCTTTTGCTAGGATGAATGAGCCCAGGAGTCCTTTGATGTGCTTAAGCAAGCCCTAGCATCGGCCCCAGTGATTAGTCCACCTGATTATAGCCGTGACTTTCTACTTTATGTGGTCGCGTCTATGGAGATGATTGGTATGGTTTTGGTTCAAGAGGATGGGGAGCTCCAAGAGCATGTCATATATTATCTGAGCCGAAATCTTATAGAGGTGGAGATCCATTATTCCCATGTGGAGAAGCTTCTCCTAGCTACCGTTCATGCGGTTCAAAGATTGAGACACTATATTCTCCTTCGCCAGACCTTGGTGGTTTCCCATGTCAATCAGTTTCAGTTCGTCCTCACTAGAAGGATGATAGGGGGAAAGTATAATAAGTGGATTGTCATCCTGCAAGAATTCGATCTTGAGTTTGTCTCGGCAAAATCAAAAAAATCGTTGATTTTTGCAGAGCTTATATCTGATTTCTAGAGTGAGGAGGAGGAGGAAACTTGTGAGGATACGTTTTTCAATGAGCACATCTTCTTGATCTCAACTTTGGATCCATGGTATGGGGACATTATCATATATTTACAAATGCTGAAGGTACCTACTCACCTTTCACGGGATGAACGACGACGATTACGTCACGTTTCTAAGAATTACCTCATAGTGGATAACACATTGTATCGCCATGGGATAGATTCCATTTTACGTTGTTGTTTAAATCATGAGGAGGCTGATCTTGTGCTAAATGATTGCCACAGAGGGGCATGTGGTGGTCATTTATCTGGGCTTTCTACAGCCCAAAAAATCTTGAGAGCGGATTATTTCTGGCTGTCGATCTTTAAAGATTGTGTTAATGCGGTCAAGAAGTGCCACCCTTGCCAGATGTTTGCATGTAATATGCGCTCGCGTCCTGCCCCGTTACATCCCATTATAACAGCTGGTCCTTTCACTAAGTGGGGGCTTAATTTCATGGATTGCAACCCAGCTTCGGTTGGGGGGCATCATCATATTATCATGGCTATTGATTACTTCACGAAATGGGCTGAGGCTATGCCTATAGTTAAATCCGACGGTGAGACAGCCGCACACTTCATATTCAACCAGATTATTACTCAATTCAATATTGCGAAAGAGCTTGTCACTGACCATGGTAGGCACTTTCAGAATCATATGATGGAAGATTTGGCCTCAAAGTTAGGGTATAAGCAGGAGCATTCTTCTTCTTATTACCCTCAAGCGAATGGACAAGTTGAAGCAGTGAACAAATCACTCAAGTCTATTCTCCAATGAACTGTTGCACAAATCAAGACCAATTGGCATATCATGTTATATCCTACTTTGTGGGCTTATAGTACTGTGGTTAAGACTGCCACCGGTTTTTCTCCATATCAGCCTGTACATGGAGTGGATTCTGTATTGACGGTTGAGTGTGAGATCTTGTCTTTGAAGCTAGCCATAGAGCTATTACCAGGCACTTCTCCATTGGAGGAACGTTTGGTCCATTTAGAGCAGCGTTGAGATGCTTTAGTGGCTTTAGAAGTGAATAAGCGTCGCATTAAGGTCTGGTACGATAAATCTGTCCATCCAAGGAGGTTTAGTGAAGGAGATTTGGTTCTTTTGTGGGATCAAGCTAAAGAACCCTTGGGGGCAGGAAAATTCAACCCCACGTGGCATGGTCCTTACGTGGTTAAACGTGTGTTAGAGAAGGGTGCTTATGAGCTAGTATATTACAAGGGGATGGCCTTGGCAGAGCCTAGAAATGGGCTCTATCTTAAAAAGTACTATGCATGATTTTCAGCCAAGGCTGGCTATTGTATATTATTGTACAGCATTTTGCATAGTTAGGTTTTTCTTATAGTGATCAGGTTTGTTGATTAGCTTTCGTTTCTTATGGCAGAGGTCAGTGGAGTCTTCCATCTATATAGGATTCGTGGATGGCACAAGCCGTCACACTCAACACTCAGCCTATGCTGCTTGGGTGATTTATACTCCTACGGGTCAAGTATTGTCTTCAGGAGGCGTATGTTTACAGCCCTCTTCAAACAACGTTGCTGAATATAGTGTCATTATAGAGCTTCTACAAGATGCCATTTCACATGGTGTTCTCTCTCTTGAGGTACATCTTGATTCGGAGTTAGTAGTGTCACAGCTTAATGGCTTGTATCATGTTATAGATTCAACATTATTATGGAGATTCTTACGTGTGAGATTGTTAGAATGGCAATTTGACAACATAACATGTTCCAAGAATTAATAATCAAGTTGTTGACTCATATGCTAACTACATGTTATATTGGCATTTGTTTCATAGACAATAAGCTCATCACAAACATAAATTTTTACACATGTAAATAAATAAACCGATCATCGTAAAAGGTTTTCATTAAAACATCCAAAATGTGATAATACATAGTGTCATAATACAAAAATGGGGCTCTTGAGCCACCAAAATATAAATACACAGTAGTACAAAATGTATCACTCCCAGGTATCTAATCCTGGGGAGGAGGAGGGGGGTTCTGATTGTGAAATGTCACCATGGCTCTAGCCAGCTGTCTGAATAACTACACCCATGCTCGTGGCACACATGTTGGAGACATTTAACACCATACACACTCTTTTTGGTCAAATTGGCCTAGTTAAACCACTATCCTAAGCATAATTGACATTAATTGACATCAGTGGAGCATTAATTGCCATCATCCAGTCACACCCACGCCTACCTATAGTCAAGGAGGCTAACTTAGCCTTCTCCTA
>LPNX010991900.1:1270276-1304783 GCA_001517045.1 Pseudotsuga menziesii
CTTAACTGAGTGTGAACCTATGGTTGAGAGTCAGTTAAGCTAGACTCACTCATTGATTTCGAATTTCCTCCTTAGGTATTCAAATTCCTCATTGATTCAAGCCATTGCTTGACATTTGTATTGTAACCATTCATTGTTTATTAAATATATAGAGAGGAAACCAATTCCGGTTCCGATTAACACCATTTCATGAGTATTTGTTGATTATTCTTTGATGATATTGATTCTTTGTTCCTAGATCAATGTGCAAGATTAATATGGTATCAGAGCATACGGAGGGAAAAATATATATCTCTCAAAAACAAGCTTTTTGACATATTTCTCCATGAAACTTGAGTAATAGCTCAAAAATCCAGCACTGCACCAGAAGCCAAGGCTTACCACTCAATATCCCAAGTAAAGAACTTGTTGATCAAGCTTGCTTGATTGACTATGTTGGGTGTGATGAAAGCCTAAAATTTGCAGGCTGTCTGACCTTATGGTGCCCCTTATGTTTTGATTTGCAGGTTTTAACAGGTACAACTTCGAATGGACTCATCAATCCCTCTTCTCACCCCATTCACAAGCTATTCGGAATGGAAGTTGAAGATGATTGCATCTCTAAAGAGACGAGGTATCTATGAGGTGTCTATTGGACTTGGAAAAGAGTCTTATGAGAATGATAATGACTGGCTAAATGACGGTGATAGAGCTTTTGGAGCAATATGTTTGACCCTTTCTCCTAGCTTGTACTACCTTATTGGTTTTGTTGAATACCCAAAGGATTTCTAGACAATATTGGACAGAACCTTTGGCAAGCACAATGAGGATCATAATAGTACTTTGGAGATCATATCCAGCACCACAATAGTTCTTCACTCAAAATACTCATCCTCTACTCTCTCTGATGAAGTTCTTCAAGATGAAGATGAAGCAGAATCTTCTACAGATTCAATTCGAATTGAAGAAAGTCTCCATGCAGTGACTCCTTCTCCTGATGCTCTGGAAGTTCATGAGATATCTGATATCTCATCTCCTCATATCTATGAAATATAAGAATACATTCAAATCTTTGATATTGAATAAAAACACTGCTTCACTTCCATGCAAACATTCACTGGTGATTTTCCTTTGAATTCTGTGCAAAATTTACCAGTAATTGCTTCCGAAAGTGAAGAGAAATTTGATTCTTATCCCTTTAATGTTGCTGATGGTGTGAAAATATGTAAAAACTTGGATATTTTGGAAGAAATATCAGATTATAAGAGTGACACATTCACTCCCCATGATCTAGATCTTCCAGCAAAATCCTGCAGGATTGCATGCACCAAAATTCAAAATTTTGAACAAAAAGACAATTGTGCATCCACCGTCTCGGTTGACCATAATTTTGGATCTGATATGAAACTTATTGGATCTGATGTGATATTATTTGGATATGATCTGATATTTATTGGTTCAAAATTTCAGGTTCATAAACCTTCAGTACTACTTGTAGTTGTTCTCATCAATGGTGTGAAGAAACAAGTACCGCAAGTCTCCTACAAAACTGCTGCTAGGGATTTGATTTCATTTCACAGTTTTGGATCTGTTGTGAACTTATTTAGATCTGATTTACATTCTGATATGATATTATTTTTTTCATATTTTAAAATCCAATAGCTTTCAGTCATGCTTGTAGCTGCTCTCACCAATTCCGGTGTGAAAAATCAAGTACCGCAGTTCTTCTTCAATTTTGTTGCTGGGGATTTGGTGTTAGTTTCCTCTTATGTGGTTGATGATATTTTATTTTGTGAATAATTATCTATTTCTGAAGCTATATAATATTATGGAGCTCAAACATTCACTCTCCAGATTCCCAGGGCTTCTCTACCTTTGGTCACATGCTCATCTCCTCACAGAACTAGTAAAGAGGAAGACATTCTGTATCTGCTTGGACACTTGCTCCTAAAAATTGGGGCTGATTTTACCACTCATGGTTTGATGTTCAATGCTGCAACATATCAGTTTCTTGATTGTTCCACACATGGTTGAAATCCTCAAGAACCTTTGCTCTCTCTTCAGATGATTTCGGCTACTCTACATGGGTTCAGTTTTCACCGTGCAGTTGTTTATATTTCTGATTCAGTTGAGTGAATTGTTCTTCTTCCAAAGTGGAAGATTCCTCCAGACATATTCATTTAGTTTGGATTCAGAGGTTCACATGCATAGTCTTAGGATGCTGCTGCATAAAAGAACCAATTATTGATTTACTGCTTAGTTTGAGGGGGGGTATTTTTCCCATGAGGTTTTCCCTGTTTCCTTGGTTATATTAAGCAGTTACCGTTATTGTACAAGGTGACCTATGGCCTTTGTTTTTGGGGCCCTAGAATTTTTATGCATCTATTTTTTCTAACTCTTCCTGAGTATAGCTTAAGGGGGGGTGTTGGAGACATTTACCACCATACACACTCTTTTTTTTCAAATTGGCCTAGTTAAACCACTATCCTAAGTATAATTGACATTAATTAACATCAGTGGAGCATTAATTGCCATCATCCAGTCACACCCACACCTACCTATAGTCAAGGAGACTAACTTATCCTTCTCCTACAGTCAAGGAGGCTAACTGGAGCACTCCGGGGGTGATCTGAGTGATATTAATGCACCTAATTGCTTACTGGTGGTTGCAATCAGTTCAACCAATCAGTTAAGGAGCCTCCTCTCATTAAATATATTATTTAATGATTATTTAATGATCATTTATTATCATTTAATGATCTAGAGTCAACAGGGCGCCTCCACCAACTTCTGATGATCAGTTCAGCTTCAGTTAACCTCGTCGGGGTTCATTGAAGTCATGGAGCACTAACACTTGATGGTTGGCTTGCTATGACATGTGTTTTATCTCCTTCAGTTGAGATTTAGTCATTTATTGCACTCCGACTTCAGTTAGGATTTGGTGAGTCAATTAGGGTTTTGGTCAAGTGGTTAACTGAGTGTGAACCTATGGTTGAGAGTTAGTTAAGCTAGACTCACTCATTGATTTCGAATTGCCTCCTTAGGTATTCGAATTCCTCATTGATTCAAGCCATTGCTTGACATTGGTATTCTAACCATTCATTGTTTATTAAATATACAGAGAGGAAACCAATTCCAGTTCCGATTAACACCATTTCATGAGTATTTGTTGATTATTCTTTGATGAGATTGATTCTTTGTTCCTAGATCAATGTGCAAGATTAATAACACCCACCACCTAATGCTGCATTGCCTCATACAGGTCCTCGACCTGTGCCATGGGTACCCTGTTTGTCAGCCTCATGAAGTTGGTATGAATGCTTCGAAGCGTCCACTCCACATCCACACCCGTAATGTCATCTCCTCTTCCCCTCCGTCTATGACGAGGGAAGCCTTCAGGCCGCCGTGGTCCTACATTTGCATACACATGATAGGATGTCACTAGGTGTTGTCACGAAAAAACATGTCTTTTTGATTCCATATATCAAAAAACACAAAAAAATTAAATAACTCAAAAAATATTAAAAAGAGGGTTGGGATTCGTTACCAATGTCACCATAGGCCGATCCTGGTGGTCATGGCATGTCGGGGTCTCCCCAGAAATCTATCCCCGCATAGGGGTAACCATCGATGCCAAATATCTACCGTTGCCACCATGGAAATAAATCAGCTGGATAGGGGTTGGACACCCTACCTCCACCTAGTATGCGCATCGCATCTTCCCAACGTCATTGGGCTGGATCTCGAACCTCGTGAAGAGGAAGGTCAACTCTAGGAATCAATCCTAGAACACGCTCGAAGAAAAATGTGCTCAGTATGCTACTGAAAATGAATTTTCATACTCTACCCATCTTGCACTCACTGAGCTTGTGTTTCATGTTTCCTAGTAGTGCAGTGCTCCAATCATACACAGTGGGTCTCATGCACTCCACTGCATAGAACATCAGAGGCCGGGAGGCCTAGTGGAGTGAAGCTAGCCCTGCTATCCTGCCCAGTGTCAGTAGTATGGCCTTTAGGCCTAGCACCTATATGGAGTTAGTTGGGATCTAACTCCTGACCTTCTTCATGTCCGGATAACAATACATGGTTATGTACTCATCGATGGTGAGGCCACCTCCAGGCCCGCGAGACCGTAAGTTCAGCACTTCCCCCTGTCAGGAAAGTCCAGTAATAAAGTATATTTCCTCCACTTCTATGGTGGGGGACATCCCATCAATCTAGAAAGACTCTGAGTCTGGATCCCAGTAGTCTACTAGCATCTGCAGCAGTCTTGGTTTGGCCCTTTAACTTTAAAGTGATTATATTATTTTTCAAGCTTTTCAAATATTTGAAAAATTCCAAAAAACAAATTTAAAAAACCAAAAAGTTGGACAAGCAAAGATGTTATCTTTGCCAGTGGTCGAGTTGTGTCGCCTTCGAACAGAGCACTGTATATCACATCCATTGGTTGGGTTAATAGTTTGACTTTAGGAGCTGTACTCGTTTATCTGAGTTTATCTCCATCGACTGGTTAAGCTTCCAGTCCCTATAAAGCCTCTGTCGATGCCTCCTATGTCGCAGAGATGTCCCATTTTTGCATATCGATTCTATGCTGCCTACATTCAGTCACCATTTTCCTTTATGCTCTTGTTCGAAGGAAGTTGAAACCTGAGTCAGTCATTCCCTAGTTATCTTGACTTTGCATGTCGGCCATTCCAAGTACAGTTACTGGTTCATGCACTTTATGATTGAGTCCTTCCACATTATACAGCTTTGCTGAGTACCTCATGTTGGATGATGGGGGATTCCTTAATGCCCTCCTTCCAACGGATTTCATCCCATTGACTTCAGATCATTTATTCTGGGATATGAATCTAGAGTCATCTTTGAATGCCTTGAGACTTGTAGTCATCAGTGGCAGGTTCTCTCGCCATCGACAGTTCTTTGGGAATACATCGATGTCCTCTAATCGATGGATTCTCCCAAATGTTCGACCTCAACACATTTATTCACACTTGTTAGTTTGCACTCTAGTACCTTAATTCCCATTTTCATTATTGGTGGGTGATCTCGCGTCTGTTAAAGGTATACATCAATGACCGGTAATCAGACGATGGACTACTATGTTCGACCTTGACACCTCTATTCACATAGTAGGACATGTACTCGTAGCGGTGTGTGTAGAAGACCTTCCAGATTGGTGGCATCTCATATATGCTACCTCCTTGATCGTGCCAATGTTCACAAAATTTCAGCTCTCGTTACTTGATTCCAGTATATGTCAGACATTTCCAGCCATTATGGAGATCTTGATCCATTGTATATCTTCAGCCTTCATGGAGATCATGATCCTTTTTATATCTTCATCATGGAGATTCTGATCTATGTATATTATACGTGGTGATGACCACATACGTCATATTGTATCATGCCTATTCATGGCCATTGTACTCTTATGTATCCGAGACTGCTATATGTATTCGCAGTTATATGCAGAGTTGTATCATTGTATAGTGTTGATTGTGTGGCTGGTTCTTCCACTGGTTCTTCATCACTTAATTTCTAGGATGGACTTATAATGTATTTCAACCATCGTATGACCCCTTTGACCTCACACATGAGGGGGCATCTGTTATAGCTGATTTTACCACACATGGTAAATCACACTTTTATGGCCTTCCCTGTCCCTATGTAGACTCCTTAGACCCCATGGACCATTTTTGTTCCTTTTATGTTTCCTATATCATCCCTAAAAACATGCCAAAATTTCCATACACGACTTTTAAAATCTTTCTCGCGTATATACGCGGGTTTCACCCCTAAAACTATGTACATTGGGATGTGTGCAAAAGGCCAAATTCTTTTGGATTTTTCCTTGATGTGGATTCGACTCACTTGTCTCATGGCCTTCCCTATGCCTTGAGATCGCTCTGATTCGACATTTCATTACCCCATTGATGAGCTATATAAGGAACCCTTTGGATACATTGAAGGCATATGAGGAATTGAGAGCAAGAGAACTATAGTCCATTGTTGCCAGAACTTGTGCTTGAGTCTGCATCCCCTCTGTCCCTTGGAGCACTTTTGTGTTCTTCCCAAGATTATCTTTTGCTTGTGAGCTTTCTATCGAGAGATGGAGGATTGAAGTGGTTGAGGCCCAAGTGGGGAACTTGGTTTCTCCGATTCGCAGACGTGCCGATAGAGGTTGTATTCATTATAATATCTGATTTTATATCAATAGAAATATCTTTTCCTATCCAATAATGTGTGTTTGAATGAATATTTTATCCATGGATGATTTCAAATTCTTATATGTTATTGATTATATATGCTAGAGTAGAGCTAACACAATTATATATAGTATGCTTGTCTTGTTTATTAAATGTTGAGGAAGCAATTCGTCAATTCAAGCTGAAGTTGGAAAGCTCAATGGGGATCTACACCAACCATTCAGAATAAGGTATGAATCAAGATCCTTTAGTGTTAGTTGTTTGGTTTCTCTTGCATATAGGAAAGGATTGATTTCTGGAGTTAAGTTGTCTCTTGTGGTACCCCAAGCCATAGGAATTTCTCTCCGTAACAGGCGGGTTAACCTCAATGAATTTACATGAATTGTTTACATTATTAAATCTCCTGATCGGAACATCGGGGCATGACATGAATCAATTACATTACATATACATCTCAGAATAAACATTGGGGTACAATACATAAGATATACAAGTGAATACATTCCGAAGTTACAAATACATCAACACTCCCTCTTAACTAGGACAATATTCTCTCAACACGATTTATCAGCATAGGTCTTCTTCTCTATATCATCTAGATCATCATCAATTCATCTTCATCTTCAAGTCATATTCATATTCAAGTCATCTTCACCTTCAAGTCATGTTCATCGTCAAGTCATCTTCATCAAGTCTGGATCATCACTGGATCTGGATCATCATCGAGTCTGGATCATCACTTGATCTGGAGCATCACTAGATCATCATCAAGTCTGGATCATCACTTGATCTGGATTGTCACTGCATCATCATCAAGTTTGGATCATCACTTGATTTGGATCATCACTAGATCATCATCAACATCACTGCTTCCGCTATCTCAATCAAATGGTGCTATCTCTTCATTCTTCTCGTCACAGGAATTTCTACGGAGCCAGCCCTTTTTCATACTGGTTGTAGTGCTAGCCTCTAGGTAGGTCTTCAACGTCTTCAACACTTTTATCTGACCATGTAATGAACCATGTCAGAAAGGCCCTCCCAACACTTACATTTGACCATGGAATGAACAATGTCATAAAGGCATGCCCAGCACTCACATCTGACCATGGGAGGAACACATCCCAAACCCATGTCAGAAAGGCCCAGCACTCACATCCAACCTCATCATGTCATAAAGTCTCTGCACTTACATCTAACTTCATCATTTCAGAAGGGATCTGCACTTATATCCAACCTCATCATGTCAGAAATGCTCTGCACTTACATCCAAACTCATCATGTCAGAAGGGCTCTACACTTACATCCGACCTCATCTCTAGGTTGAGTGTCAGTCCCAGATTGAACCAAATTCTTGGTAACTGAACAGGTTCATCCATTCTCCTAGAGAATGGCCTCTCAGAACTAAGCTAAGTTTCAGTCCCATACTGAATCAATTTCCTGGTAACTAACTAGGTGCCTCCATTCTCCCAGAGAATGGCCTCTCAGCACTAAGCTAAGTTTCAGTCTCAGATTGAATCAATTTCCTAGTAACTAACCAAGTGCCTCCATTCTCCTAGAGAATGGCCTCTCAACACTTATATCTAATCATGTGGGAACACATCCCTCAATCACATCAGAATGGCTCTGCACTGACCATGTGGTAACACAACCCACAATCACATCAGAATATCTCTGCACTGATCATGTGGTAACACAACCCACAATCACATCAGAGCATCTCTGCACTTACTTCTGACCATGTGAAGCTCAGGCTTCCACCATGTCAGAAGGACCAATGGACACATCTATTCCCTTTGGAGGGAACCTCGATCTGGAGAACACCAAGCTTCTACCTAAAGTACTCAAACTTCACCCTGGCCATTTCTAGCATAGAATCACATCAGGGCTGATTACGTCCAAGGATAACCTGCGAGCTTTTCCAGGACCGATTACATTCGAGGACAACCTATAGGACCGATTACGTCTGAGAAACCTACGAGCTTTGCCATAATTTATGCTCAGACAACCTGTCTCACCAAATATGCTAAAACTCCCTCTTTCAAGAGATCTCAATCTGGACCACATACTAGAGCTTCACTGCTCCTCTCTCGGTTATACTCAGTGCCATGTGGGACTACTTCCTACTACACCAAGAAGTGCTCTTCCTATCAATGGAAACTCCTTCCCAATCCAAATCCACATTACCCTCCAAGTTAATATTCAGATTCGTATTATACTTGAGCCCATACTCAATTGTACCCTTTAGGTAACTCACTGCATGCTTTGCAACCATTAGGTGAAGATGTCTCAATGTGTTCACAGCAAAGAAAATATCTGGTCTTGTATTCGTCGGGTACATCAAGGAACAAATCATCTCATGATACATCATGGAATCAACCGTCTCTGATGAAGCAACACTCAATAGCTTTAGGTTCGATGCCATAGGTGTGGTCATGGCCTTGTAGTCCATCATCCTAAACCTCTTCAGGATCTCTACTGCATACTTCCCTTGTCCCAGGGAGATTCCATACACATTCTGCCACACCTCCATGCCTAGAAAGTAGTGCATCCTATCCAAGTCCTTCATCTCGAACTCGGCATCAAGTCTCTTTCTTGAAACTTTAATGAGTTCCTATTTTCTGTTAGGAACAAGTCATCGACATGTAACAAGAACATCACTGGTCTTCCACCTTCAACCTTGAAGAAAAGGTTGGAATCCATTTTAATCTCATTAAATCCTAGAGTCATCATTAATCTATCCATCCTGTCATGCCATGTTGAACCTCAGGATCTTCTGTAGCCACTCCCTCTGAAGCGGAGCATTACTCTCCCTCTGCCTTCCATACTCTATGTATCATGTACTGGAGTGACAAGTAGCTTCCTCTGCTACTATTATTCTATGTATCCATCTAGGGTCACTGGATACCAATATCCTCTATCTTTAAAACGTTCTTCTCTCACCCATATGTGAGCTTTTCATCCTCTATAAGATTTTATCTTCAACCTTGTAGCAAAGGTTAAGATATTCATCAAGCTCCTCATGTATGTGTTATCCCATGGGTGTCTTCTAAGCTTGTACAAGGTCTTCTTTAATTTGCACACATGAGTCTGTCTATCATGTGCATCAACTCCCGCTAGATGCAAATGTCTCTTCGTATTCTATGCCTTCTTTCCGTGAGAAGCCGCATGCTATGAATCCTGCCTTGTATCCCACGATGTTGTCATCTACTACATGCTGGATCTTTGTAGATCCATAAGGAAGATACTACGGACTTCCCTTCAGGTCTCGATGTTGCATACTAGACATCATTCTTATTGAACTAGTACTCTCCTTTCC
This sequence comes from Pseudotsuga menziesii, assembly GCA_001517045.1. Classification (NCBI taxonomy): domain Eukaryota; kingdom Viridiplantae; phylum Streptophyta; class Pinopsida; order Pinales; family Pinaceae; genus Pseudotsuga; species Pseudotsuga menziesii. The sequence goes on from LPNX010991900.1 coordinate 1,279,781, forward strand.
TTTCTTCTTTGCTACTTCTTCATAGCTGGAAGGATCTACATCAATGATGTCCCTCAACAATCTCACATAATTGCACTATGTCTGACGCCTCTTGAATTCTTTAAAAGTATCACCATATTCTTCTTTATCTGTTGTCACTTGTTCTTCGGAACAAGTCTCATCCTTATTTTCTTGTAGGTGATTGTACACGATATTTCCTACAAGTCAAAAGCATCAGTTGTATGGTTAGAAACATTTCATAAGGCATATTCATAATGGCAAATTCTTATGCATAAATATATGATCATGCAACTATTTTAGCCAATACAACATTCATCCATATCTCACGAAAACTTTCTAGATGCCTTCTGTCTCTACCAGGACAACATTGAGATTGTGTACTAATCCAATATGTCAGCAAATAGGTTTCATTCTAGATAAGTAGCAATGGAGAGTTGTATAACAGCATGAGCTACTTACCCCTCACATGCATATTAGTAGTATACTGTCATTAATGAAAACATTCTATCATGCATAACACATCAACTGAATATAAACAAGTGCATAACAAAACAATATCATGAAATGAAAATTGAATACTTATCTTTATTTGTTTCATGGGTAGACTCCTTCTTGAGCCTTCAGCTTCATCGTCTTCTTCATTCATCATTTCTTATCCAAATGATAAGATGGATAAGAGGTTCTTCAAGACTTGAGTCCTTTGTATTCCTCATCGCTTGAGGGATCTTCTTTGGATGGTGAGAGCTTGATCTTTAGTTGCTCCCATCTTCTTTTCTCTTATTATGAGTCGAGCTTCTTCTTGTGTGTGCTCTTCCCAGTGTCTACTGAAAGTAATCACTTCCTTCTGGCACACATTCCTTGAATGAATGAATCTCATGACCCTGGGAGGCCATTCAAGGTGGTTATCACAACTTCTGCATTCTCTACTTCTTCTTCTACTGCTTCAAGTTATTCTTTGATTTGAGAGACCCTTGTAAAGTATGACTGTATGGTATCTGCATTCTGGATCTTCACATTCTTCAACTATTTTCTCAAAGTCATCTCCCAATTTATGTTCTTTCCTTCAAACAGCTTGATCAAGGAATCAAACATCTCTTTAGGTGTCTTTAGGGAAGATACTTGTGGTATAAGGTGATTCGTGATTGAATTAGCAATGATCTTCTTGGCTTTGACCAAGGTATTCTTGTGTAATACTTTTAGCCTCATCTCCCTCTAGAACTAGAACCTTTCCACTTATGTAGGTGTCCAATTCATTTTCTTCAAGAACCAGTGAGATCCAATACTTCCATGCTTGTAATTTTTCAGTTTCACCAAACTTGTCATCAAGCTGGTGTGACAAGTCATTTAGAAATGAGAACCTCAAATGCAAATAGCAAAAGATTAGATCTTACCGATTTGAGGTGTCCGTCCTGGTTCCGGAGCTGGCTGATCTAGGGTTTGTCAGAGAAACCCTAATTTTCAAAACATGGAATATTTCAGATCTGATTGGATAGACAAATATACTTATTCAAGGCGAGCTGCCCAATGTACTCCTTTTCTGAAAACAGTGGAGGGAATCTCCCAGAACAGGAAGCCCTAGTTTACCAATTTCTTCTGCAGAAATTCCTGATACTATTTATGCGGTATCTCTGAAATTACTGCTCCTCTATGTCTGAAATTTCGTATTGAGGTAGCCTCATATGTCCTTGTTCTAACACCACAGGTTTCATCAAAATTGGTTTCATCCATTGGGACTTATGAGAGTTTTCCTAAGGTGACCTGCTTCAGGACTGTTCAGCATAGCGAAGTTGTACGGACTGCCATGTGTCACTGTTTCATCTTTAGGGTCTGAAACTTTTACCACAAAAATTAAATTATGTGCCCTTTCTGGAACATCTTAGTAAATTTCCTTTGGACCTTTGTAGCCCGAGATATAGAAATTTTCCCCAGGTGTCCTATTTGGGGAGGAATCTTGGGAGAGGCTGGAACCCTAACTTGGAGGAATCATATCTACTAGAATACAGCGAATCTGAAATGAAAACTTGGAAACAGTGTACATAAGGTATTTAGCTTCGACCTGTGAAATTTTTGACACCTGATCCTTCTCCAATATCAAGATATATCGACTCTACCAAAACTATCAGTTTCAGTATTTTAGGGTTTTTTAGGCCTAGGGTCAAACTAGGGTTTGAATTTCCCGTAGTTTCACCCAACCAAAAATATTGACCTAGGTCTCTAAACTTTGATTTTGAAGAGGATAGAAATCCTATGATGGGCTCACTCAAAAATTCATCTTCTGTAAAAATCCCTAATTTCACGCACCAAAAACTGAAAATGCCTAGAATCAAATTTTGCTTCAATAGAAAGATGTGCCCTTCAATGGAGAGGGACCCAAAAAGTAAGAAGCTCTAGATTCTGTAGCTACACAGTGTCTTCTTTTCAAGTTAGCTCTAATACCATGTTAGATTTTTATCATTTAAGCAATATGATCTAGGATCTTATTTGAAAGAATAACATGCATAGCAAAAATCACAAGAGACAAGAGACACAAAGAATTTTCCTTCAGGAAACCATAAAGGTGAAAACCCCACAACTTCCTCAGAGATAGAATGAGCACCAATGGCAGCAGTAAAACCCAAAGACAAAAAATATGATCTCCACATCTGTTCTCTCTCTCTCACTTGAGAGATCTTTTCCTCTCTCACTCATGCACCCTAGTGAGTGAGTGTGTGTGTGATAAATAGAGAGGCTCACTCTCTATTTACATTCTTTCATTCACTTAAAGTCCACTCTAACAAGTCAGCCTCACTTAACAATTACTTATAAGGGCCGACATCTCTAGGAGAGTCTAATAACCCTAGTGCCCCACAACTGTGGGAACTTTTCCCTCTGATCAACGAGGAGGGTTAACCTTAACTCAATTGTGGGGACTATTGCCCCGAATTACAATGGAGAGTTAACCTCAATGACTTTACATGACTTGTTTACATTATTGAATATCCCGATCAGAACATCGGGGCATGACATGAGTCAATTACATTACAGATACTTCCCAGAATAAACATCGAGGTATAATACATAAGATATACAAGTGAATAAATTCTGAAGTTACAAATACATCAACACAAGACCCCAGAAGAAGTCTTCTCCTGAAAGAAACCAGAAGTGAGCCCTCTTAGAATATTTGGTTTCCTGCTGTACATAAACATTCTGAAAGAAAAGAGGACGAGGTTAGATCCTTCAGGAAAGAAGGGTATATTTGTGGGATATAGTGAAAGATTGAAAGATTACAGAATATATTTCCCAAGATTCAAGAAGATCAAAATCAGTAGGGATGTGACATTCGACGAAGACTCAACTTACAACAAATCCAAGAAGAAACCTATTGAATACCTTAAAGAAACTGAAGTACCCAAGATCTGAGATACAACAATGAATGAAGCAACTGCAGAAGAAGATTGAGAAATGGATGAACCTCAGGAACCTGTAAATCCACCCCATGAGAATAATTCTTACAATAGCAAACCATCTTGGGTATGTGAGGCTATCCAAGGTGTAGAGAGATATGGAACTCTAGAATAAATGCACAAAGAAAGGAAGAGAACTAGGTCCTACTCCAGTTATGTATCCTTTGTATGTGACATCATCAATAAATAACCTCCCAACTATGAAGAAGCGACAGAAAAGAAAGAATGGAAGGATTCTATGAGCGAGGAGTACCAGTCGATCATGAAGAATGATGTATGGGATGTGGTCCCAAGACCAGAAGGGCAATTTGTTGTGACTTCCAAGTGGATATACAAGATCAAGCATGATGCAGATGGCAGCATAGAGAAATATAGAGCAATATTTTTGGCACGTGGCTTCTCCCAGAAGGAAGGAATATATTTGAAGAAACTTTTGCACCTGTAGCCAAATACACTTCCATCATATCAGTGCTTTCCCTGGCTGCAGTAATGAAATGAAAGATACACCAGATGGATGTCAAGACCACACTCTTGAATGGTGTAGTGGAAGAGGAAGTGTATGTGGAGCAGCGACTCAGATTTGAGATACATGATAGGGAGACTCATGTGTGAAAATTGAAGAAGGCCCTATATGATTTGAAACAGTCACCCAGGATGTGGTATGATAGGATTGATAGCTTCCTGACTAGCTTGGGATTTACCAAGAGTATAGTAGATTCCAACCTTTACTACAAGGTTGAGGAAGGGAACCTAGTGATACTCCTACTCTATGTAGATGACCTGATTGTGACAGCTGAGGATGGGTTGATTACTGACACAAATAGGAAGTTTGTTGTCGAGTTCGAGATGAAGAACTTGGGTATGATGCACTACTTTATAGGAATGGAGGTGTAGCAGAATGTGGATTGAATATCCCTTGGACAAGGGAAGTATGCAATGGAGATCCTAAAGAGGTTTGAGATGATGGAATGCAAGGTCATTACCACACCTATGGCATCGAACCTGAAGCTATTGAGTGATGCTTCATCAAAGTCAGTTGATGCCAGGATGTATCATCATAACATTGGGTCCTTGATGTACCTGATGAATACAAGACCAGATATTTGTTTTGCTGTGAACACATTGAGCCAATTCTTGATGGATCCGAGACATGTTCACCTGATTGCTCCAAAGCATATTCTGAGGTACCTGAAGGGTATAGTTGATTATGGGATCAAGTATGAGGTGAATTAGAAGATTAACATGGAAGTTTATGTGGATTTGAATTGGGCAGGAAGTGCCATTAATAGGAAGAGCACTTTGGGGTGTTGCTTCAGTATGGGATCAGGTGTGATCTCTTAGTTTAGTAGGAAGCAGTCCTTTGTGGCACTGAGTACAGCTGAAATGGAGTATGTCACAGATTTTTCAGCTAGTTGTGAGGCATTGTGGCTAAGGAAGCTAATATTTGACCTGTTTGATCTCCAATTGGATGCTACTTGTATATATTGCGATAACTAGAGTTGTGTGAATTTTTTGGAGAACTCGGTGTTCCATGATAAGTCGAAGCATATTGAGATCAAGTATCTCTATATCATAGATATGATGCAGAGAGGAGTTGTGAAGCTCTAGTATGTTGCGATGGACGAGCAGATAGCCGATGTGTTGACCAATTCGTTAGCCAGAGTGAAGTTTTAGTACTTCAAAGAGAATCTTGGTGTTCTTTAGATCAAGGTTCCCTCCAAGGGGAAGTGATACACATGAGCCCTTCTCGGATGGTAGTAGGTGTGTCTTACCATGTCGTTGGATGTAAGTGTTGAAGCCTTTCTTGGATCGTAGTAGGAGTGTCCTACCATGCTAGTGAATGTGAATGTTGTGTTATGTGTATCTCGAGTGTGCTCTGAGATGATCTGAAGGGGAATTCCTTGCAGAGGAAAGGAAATACATCCAGCATGAAAAAGGGTTGTCTCTGTAGGGGAAGTCCTTGCAGAGGCAAGACACTACATCCAACATGAAAAAGGGTTGTCTCTATAGAGGAAGTCCCTGCAAAGGAAAGGCACTACATATAGCATGAAAAAGGATTGGCTCTATAGAGGAAGTCCTTGCAGAGGAAAGGCACTACATCCAGCATGAAAAAGGGATGGCTCTATAAAGGAATTCCTTACAGAGGCAAGGCATTACATCCAGCATGAAAAAGCGTTGGCTCTGTAGAGGAAGTCCTTGCATAGGCAAGGCACTACATCCAGAACTAAAAGGGGTTGGCTCTATAGAGGAAGTCCTTGTAGAGGCAAGGCACTACATATAGCATGAAAAAAGGGTTGGCTCTATAGAGGAAGACCTTACAGAGGCAAGGCCTACATATAGCATGAAAAAGGGATACCTCTGTTGATGAAGACCTACATGGATTCTAGGCCTACATCCAATATGAAAAAGGGTTGGCTCTGTAGAAATTCCTATGATGAGTAGATTTCAGATATAGAACCATTGCTCGATATAGAAACAACACTGATTTTGATGATGAACCAGCTTTGATGATGATCCAGTGATGAAAATTTTTGCTGATGAACTGTGTTAAGAGAATACCTTCCTAGTTAAGAGGGATTCTTGATGTATTTGTAACTTCATAATGTATTCACTTGTATATTTCTTATTGTACCGTGATGTAGATGTTTGTTCCACCGATTGGGAGAGTCATTAATATAATAAAGTCATGTAAATTCATTGAGGTTAACCCTCTGCTGTAAGTCAGGACAATAGTCCCCATAGTTGAGTCATATCAGGGTTATTAGACTCTCCTAATGAGGTCAGCCCTGTAGAGTAATTTTCAAGTGGAAAACAAGTATAAATAGAGAGTGAGACTCTCTGTTTGAAACACACACACACTCAATAGTAACGCATGAGTGAGAGAGAAGTAGCTCACACAAGTGAGAAAGAGAACATCTGTCAGAGATCATATTTGTATCTTTTGGGTTTACCTTTGCTATTGGTGCTCATTCTATCTCTGAGGAAGTTGTGGGGTTTTCTCCTTTATGATTTCCCCAAGGAAAAATATTTGTGTCCCTTGTCTCTTGTGATGATTGTTGTGCATATTATTCTCTCAAATAAGATCCTAGATGATATTGATTAAATGATAAAAATATAACATATGTGGAGAATGAACTCATTGTTCTACAACCCATTAGTTTCGAATCTATTCATCAATTCCTTACAAAATACAAGTCACTAGTACTGTAATGAAAACAATGTGGATTAGAGAGGAAAGATGAGAATCTTATGTTTTTAGTGATGAGCAAGCTTGGATCAGAGTACTCAGTCTTTGTTTCTACATTCCATTCTGAAAAACATTCCATCCCTAATTGGAATATGCCTTCTCTGGATGCTTTTGTTGAGTCCTTAATATAAGAGAAAGATAAATTGGTTCAAATGGGAGTGATTCAGACCTCAAAGAATCAAGCACTCTTAGTGATAGACTCAAACAATGTGTAAGCAAGAGGAAATCACAAAGGGAAGGATAATCAAAACATTTATTCGAAACCAAAGGAGAATCGTATATCTTTCGATGGAGCCTCGGGTTCCAAGAAAAAAATGAAATTTGAAAGGACTATATGTCCCTACTGTATGAGAGGCTTTCATCCAAAGATCCAGTGCATTGAAGAAGACCATGAACCAGTTGTCAACACTCCTTGAATAGAACAATATTGCTCTTCCACAAAGAGTAGAGAAGTCTTATGTTGGACAACCGATAAAAGATCATGAGAGGTGTCATGCCTTGAAGGCAGGCCTCACTTGGTCGAATGATTACTTGATATATTCTAGAGCATCCAATAATGTGGTTTCCTCCAGGGAATCCTTCACCACTCTCAATCTCTCAGAAGGACCTATCATTCATATGGGTAATGACTCTCAGATCCTATTAGAAGGAGGAGGTTCTATTAAAATCCAACATGGAGAGTTCATAAATGTACTCTAAGTTCTCTCCCTTGCAGAAAATTTGTTATCTGTATATTAGATGACTCACACTTGCTCACCAAAGAAAGTATTTGGCCCTGACTAAGTAGAGATCAGTAATATCTCAACTAGGAATATTATATCCAAAGGTGTTGTATATCATGCCTCTAAATCATATTCGTTCTCACACTTCATGTCATACTTAGATCCAGTACAAACACAGCTTCCATTCGACGCAGATAAAGGTATCAAAACTCCTTTACTTGCATTTGCAGATAAAGATTTATTGTCTGATATTTCAGATTTAGATGAGGAGGAAGATCAGCATGATCTTGATATTTTATCTTACACGTCATGAGAATGTAGATCTATATCCATCATCTATTCCATATCAACATCCCAAATTGGCCCAAAAGCTCAATAAAGCAGTTGGGGATGTTGTTGGGGATCCAGATGATAAAAGAAGAATGAGGTCCCAATATCTGAATGAGTATGTTTCAGTATCCCAAATAGATACACTTCTCCCTGATAGGCACTTCATGATGTTGGTATCATATCCTCAAACAATCAAAGAGGATTTCCATGATCCAATATGGAAAGCAGCTATGGATGAGGAATTTGATTCGCTACAAGACAACAAAACTTGGAAACTTTTCTCCTTACCTCTAGGGAGGAAACTAATTCAGTGAAAATGGGTCTAGAAGACCAAGATAGTATTTGATGGAACCACAACAATGTATAAGGCTCAATTGGTTTCCAAAGGATACTCACAAGTTCAAGGATTGGACTATAATGAGACATTCACTCCAATAGAAAGAATGGAATCCATCAGACTTGCCTTGGAATTTGCACCTTCAAAAAGGTGGAAGGTACATCACATGGATGTGAAAAGTGCCTTCCTCCATGGTGATTTGAAAGAGGAGATTTACATGAAACAACCTAAGGCGTACATTGAGGATTCTTCCTTAGTTTTCAAACTGAGGAAATCTCTCTATGGGCTCAAACAAGCCCCAAGGGCATGGTATTATAAAATGGATAACTTCCTCATGTCACAGAGATTTGAAAGATGCAAATCATATTGCAATGTTTACATGCAAAATAAAGAGGGATCCTTTATATTGATTGTGCTATATGTGGATGACTTGCTCATTACTAGAATCTTTGTTGCTAGAATGAGAAGCATGAAGTTAACTTTGAATAAATCATTCGCTATGAGTAATCTAGGATTGTTAAGATAGTTCATTGGTCTCGAGGTAAGTCAAAATACTTCAAGAATCATGATCTCACAGTACAGATACTCATTAGATTTGATTAGAATATTCCACATCAAAGACTGTAAAGCAACTCATTTTCCCTTCCTATATGGCATCAGGCTAGAAGAAGGTGGTTCTACACCATTGTTAGACAACACTCTTTTCAGACAGCTCATTGGGAGCCTTCTATACCTCACACATTCGAGACCAAATATATCCTATATTGTGGGTGTTGTTTTCATATACATGTAGGAGCTGCATGAGCTTCACTGGAAGGAAGCAAAGCATATCTTGCACTATGTGCAGGATACTAGAGATTATGAGGTCCATTATGTAGCTGATGCACAGCTAGATCTCATAGGATTCACATATTTGGACTGATATGGAGATGGGAATGATAGAAAATCCACTTTAATATTTGTGTTTATGTTGGGATCTAGGCCAATTTTTTGGTCCAATAAGAAGCAAGCAACACTTGCACTCTCTTCAACAGAAGTAGACTATAGGGGGGTTGTAAATGCAGTTATTTAGGCAGTTTGGCTGCATGGAATATTGACAGAATTTGAGACTCGCACTTCACCTTCAGTGGAAATCTATTGTGACAACCATAGTACCATAAAGATATACATTGATCCAGTCCATAATCAACAGATGAAGCATATTGAGGTTCACATGCATTATATTCCGAAAATAGTGCATGACAAAACTATCACACTGCATTACTGCCCTACAGAGGAGCGAATTGTATATATATTTACCAAGTCTTTCACATAAAATATAGTTTTATTTATTAGATCTCTTCTCGGTGTAAAGCCTTGATTCGTTGTTCTTGATTCCTACTTATTTTTTTGTTGGTGGGGGGGAGGGTGGGGGGGGGGGGGGNGAATTTTGTCCTAGTTTCCAAGGCCCATGTTGTCCAAAGTTAGGATTAATGGGGGGTTCTAGGATTAATTAATCCTCCTTTAACCAAAATAGTATATTTGTTATTATTTCCAAGGTTAAGAGGTAAATTACCACCTTATTCGATTTTTGGTGCTACCATGAATATTGGTGCCATTGGTTCCATTGGTGCCACTTGTGCCATTGGTTCCATTGGTTCCATCAAATCCATTGTTTTTCACTAGCACCAATCCTTACGATTATAGGATCCCACTCTAAGTGCCACTAGCAACCTCCATCAGTTGGTTGTGGTAGGTAAGCAATTATGCAGATTCAACCTCCAGTTACAATCAATTAGATCACTTTCGATTAGCCTAGAACCAGTTTTGCATGTAGGTAGGGAGAGTGGCACCTTTTTCCCACCTACCTCATAAGTTAACTAATTGTAGACTAATTTAGAAATCTAGAGTTAGACTAGTGAGCTTTAGTAGTGATTTAGACACACTGAGTTAGATAGATAGTGTGTCCAAGTTGGTAGATTCGAATCCTATCCACAGTATTTGAGTCCTATGTATTGTAACACCATTGTATTACTGATTAATGAATGAATATTAATGTTGTGATTATATGAGAAATTCTTGTCCAATTAATCTGAAATTTGTTGCATGAATTTCTTGTTCAGTGTATATTCTCTTTGATAATTCCACCGCATAACTCCTTTCCTATAGTTTTCATATTTTCTTGTAGATTGACAGCTCAAAAATTTAACATGAAATTATCATCTCTTAACGTGTTTCAACTGCAGTCGTAAAGAGGATGCACCCATTTCATTTGTGCCTATGGTAGAGGACACTCATGTTTCAAGTGCGACCATGGTTGTCTAGCTTCAAAGAGGAATTTATGCACACAAATTGTATTTCAGTCCTAAAAAAAAATTCATGCAGAATATATTTCAAAATATAACAAAGTCCTAGTGTAGGAGACTTACAAGTATTTCCAAGTCAATATTCATGACTTGGTAGTTTTCATATTTTTTTAGGCCTTATCCTTGGAGGGAATTTTATAAATGGGTTGTAATTTGAAATTGAGGCATGAAGCATGATTTTGGTCAACAAACATAATATATATATATATATATATATATAGATAGATATATATATATATACAAAAGCTGTCATTTTTTTAAACAAGCATAGATCCATCATGAACCCAAATCTACCAAGCACCAAGATAGATCCAATTTCTTCAGGTGTCATTTTTTTACATGTTCATAAAACATTTCACCTCAAGAAATTTGATCCCTTGCCTGTTGGATTTAAGTTTTAATTTTTTATTTTATTGGAAAACATTGATTTTTGTTAATAATTTTTATCATTTTTATTTTAAGAGCGACATGAATTTTTTTAATTACTTTTTATTTTTAATTTTTTAATTTTTTTTGTTATGTTATGTTGCATTACGTTACGTGACAATATCTCCCCCTTACTGAGTTGTAGAGCACCTTCTTTCTATCAATGCAATGAAGTGTATACCAATCTTGGCCTGCATTTTTCTAAACCCACTCACGTAATTTTGTAGCTTGATTTGGATTTTCTGAGAAATTAATAAGAGTTCTACATTCTTGGTAAAGTTTCCAAAAGGAACCCCTACATGCATTTCAAAATCTGAGAAAATGGTCAAGTGCATAAATCATCCACCTGCAAGCTTATGTTTTCATAATAATTTTATCCATCACTGGTGAGAAATGGTGTACATTTTCCTAAGGCCATTTAGGGCATATTTAGGTGCAAAACATGTTGAATGGTTGTTTTGGCATGCCAATATATTATTTACCAGATACCTTTTATCAAAATTGAGTCAAAGGTGAAGTGCATTAATCATCCACCTATAGGATTGTTCCTTCATAACAATTTTCTCTCTCAGGTAGGAAATGGAGGGAATTTTCTCAAGGCCACTTGGACCAATTTTTTCCAATGAGGGCATTGTTTGGCATGGTGCAAAATAGGATGAGTGGCTATTTTGACAGGAAAATATTTACTTAACCATAGAATCTTTTCCAAAACTAATCCAATGGTCAAGTGCGTAAATCATCCACCTGCACGAATGGTATATTTTCGTAATAATTTTATTCCTCACTGGTGAGAAATGGTGGGCATTTTTCTAAGTCCATTTAGGCCAGATTTAGGTGCAAAATAGGTTGAATGGTTGTTTTGGTAGGCCAATATATTCTTTACCAAAGACTTTTAACAAAATTGAGTCAATGGTGAAGTGCATTAATCATACACCTACAATATGATTCCTTCATAACAATTTTCTCTCTCTCAGGTAGGAAATGGAGTGCATTTTCCCAAGGCCACTTGGGCTAGTTTTTCAATACTTATCAAATTTTTCTAATGAGCACATTTTCTGGGATGGTGCAAAACAGGATGAGTGGTTTTTTGGGCAGGACAATATTTTCTTGGCCATAGACATTTTTCCAAAACTAAGCCAATGGTCAAGTGTGTAAATCATCCACCTGCAAGATTATGTTTTCATAATAATTTTATCCCTCACTTATGAGAAATGGTGGGAATTTTCTTAATTCCATTTAGGCCATATTTAGGTGAAAACCGGGATGAATGGTTGTTTTGGAAGGCCAATATATTCTTTACCGGATACTTTTTATAAAAATTGAGTCAATGGAAATGTGCATTAATTATCCACCTACATGACAGTGCCTTCATAACAATTTTCTCTCTCTTTGGTAGGAAATGGAGGGCATTTTCCCAAGTCCACTTGAACCATATTTTCAATACTTATCAAATTTTACCAACAATGGGATTTTCTGGAATGGTGCAAAACAGGATGAGTGGCTATTTTGGAAGGCCAATATTTTCTTGACCTTAAACGTTTTTCCAAAAATGATCCAATGGTCAAGTGCATAAATCATCCACCTGCAATATTATGTTCTCATAATAATTTTATCCTTCACTAGTGAGAAATTGTGGGAATTTTCCTAAGGCCATTTAGGCCATATTTCAGTGGAAAACAGGCTGAAAGCTTATTTGGAAGGCCAATATGTTCTTCATTGAATATTTTTTATCAAACTTGAGTCAATGGTGAATATCATTAATATTCCACCTACAGGATGGTTCCTTCATAACAATTTTCTCTATTTCAGAGAGAAAATGGAGGGCATTTTCCAAGGCCACTTGGGCCAGTTTTTCAATACTTAACAAATTTTGTCAATGGGGCCATTTTCTGGCATGGTGCAAAACAGGTTGATTGGATGTTTTGGTAGGCCACTATATTCTTCAACAGAGAAATTTTTTCGAGAATGAGTCAGAGTTCAATTTTGAAAATCATCCACCCACAAGCTTATGCTCTTAGAAGAATTTTATCCCTCATAGTTGAAAAGTGGTGAGCATTTTTCTAAGGCCATTTAGTCCTTATTTAGGTGCAAAATAGGTTGAATGGTTTTTTGGAATAATACCTCGTGTTTTAATCCCCAGAAATATGTAATTAGTAATTTTTTATTATTGTGGCACAAAGTTCCAAAAAAAGGGCCTTTAAGGACCTAAAGACATTATTATTATTTTGTAAATAATTAATTAATGAAAACAAATGGCACATTAAGGACCACTAAAAGAGTATGGGAGGCCTAGATCCACAATGTGAGGAGGGATGGGGACATTCCTAGCACTTTATAACTTGTTTGGTTGATATTGGTCCATATTTATGTCTTGGTGCCTTTATTTGTTGATGATCACCCAAACATTTTACAATGGACCCAACTTTTGATTATTTTATCCTATGTTGGTATTATTGAGCCTAATTCATGATTATTGGGCCTCCTTGTTGTTTGGTTGGGTTCCACTTGTTGAGTGATCCCATTTGGTGGTTTTGTAACTCCTTTGTGGAGGTTTCACTTGGTTTTATAACTCTCATTTGCATAAGTGTTCCCTCACTGGCTATTTTTAGCCTTAACACCTCAACGGTTGTGTAAATAATTATGTAACTCCTTGTGTAAATACTTGTGTAACTCTTGTGTAATTCCTTGTGTAAATTCTTGTGTAACCCCCCCTTTTATATTTTGAGAATATTCATTGGCTTGTGTGACACCTCACCTCACTAACTTTGATTCCTCTTCATGGATGATGTGTCCACACATGAATTTGACTGGGGTGGAGTGGCTTGGATTCACTCTCCTTGAAATTAAAATTGCTTGGGTTGGATTAGAGTTAACCTCTTATGGTTGAATTACCCCCATTGGATTGACTCAAGTTGGCCTACCTTAGTTTGGTTTGACCCAATTGACTTAGAATTGCCTTATTTTTTCTATAAATCCATGGTTGATACCCTTGGTTTGGGGTTTCTTTTCATGGTTATTTTGGATAGTTGTTGATTATGGTTGTTCATACCTTTGATGGTGAGAGCTTCAAAAATCATGAATTATCTGCTATGTTAATTAAATGTGTTCTTGAAGCACTGTAATATTGTATGATGTTTACGGTAATCCCATAAAACTCTCATGTAGTTTCTTTGTTTCCACTACTTGACTCGGCCCTGGACCTGTACATAAATCCTAGTGGTGAATGGTGATATCTCGATGGCGTAGGGGGTTTGCATTACCAACTATGTGGTGAGGAATAGAGTTTTGGATTCCAAAACTTATACTTGAGCTATTATTGAGTGCACCTATGTTTTGGATTTGTGGCCTCAGCTCGGGGGTGGCCTGTCAAAGTAAAATATGGCTTGGCAGTGCCAAAGGCTGGGTGGAACGTGATCTAGATGGTGCTAGTTGCGAATTGATAAGATAAGTTATCTATATCATTTTTATTTAATTTACTTGGATATGATATGATTTATTTATGGATTCACATGAAATGTTTGTTGAAATGTATGAGTTATTTGTGGAATAAATTTCTCACAAAGTTAAATCTATCTATGCAAGTAAATTTTATGAAGGAATTGCAAACTAGTTTTTGGGATTTTGTGCACAATTTGTTTGAGGAAATAATTATTTGGTAACTATGCTACATAAATAATATTTATTCCCCTTTTCATTATACAATGTGTATTTTGATGATATATTGATGCTTCTACCTTTTATTCGAAAACTAGTTCTTCAATCAGACTGTTTGGCGTAGTTTGGATACTTACAGTATGAAGCATTTGTAAAAATGCCCGAGTGTTCCTTTTATTCTTATGTCCTATAAATAATATTGAAATTTGTGTGATAATTTGAAGATAAATATTCTTTTTAATGTTGGTAAAATGTGTACCGAAATTCTAGATCAACTTCTAATTTCTAGCTCCTTCATTTAAATTGTTTTGAGTAGATTTTGACTTTGCATATGAAGTGTTCGAAAAAAAATAGAATGATATATACCTATTTTATGAATGATAAAACATGTTATTTAGAGTTGGAAATGCATTTTATTTTTTCTATTATTTGTGGATTTAATTATTCTAGTGATTCCTAGAATTACTAGTCAGTTCAGATGAGTAGAATCAACTTGTTTTGTGAGTTGTTTAATGGACTGTTTATGAGTGGAAATATACAAAAACATGAATTTAAGTGAAACCTAATATGTTTTCCATGAGAAACAATAGTTGTATATTTATTTTTATTTTTCATTTGGGAAGTTAAATTGGAAACTAGTTATATTGAAGTGAAATTGGTAAATAGTTTTTGGGTTCAAATCTCAGTTTTTGGAAAAAGATGAATGTAAAGCCATATGCTATGTTATTGGTGCTTTAATTGTGCTGTAGAATGTGATTTTCCATATATGTACCTTCACCTTTTTTTCCTCTAAACTCGGTTGGATTGGTTTGATTGAATTCCTAGCAGTGTTTATTAACGAGTTGTACTAATTGAACTTGAAATATTCTTCGCTTATGTACTCATATTAGATTTACAAAGGTACTTTATTTTATTGTACTTAAATACTTAAATATGTGTATAATGGATGTAGGTTCACTTTTTGGTTCATTGGCATGGATGTGTGTCCAATTTGTGCAAGACTAGTTGTTGGTATTGAACAACTAGTTAACTAGTTCTTGTGGAATCATTTTCATAATTACAATGTTTAATTAATTGGAAAATTGTAATTATGACTTATTTACATGTTATCGGGTGTTGATTACCCATTGGAATTGATAAATAATTTTTAAGTGGTAAACAAATGAAATTATATTAAGTATTGTCAATTGTGCGTTAAGTGTCGTTAAGTATCATAATCAGAACACTAATTACTAGTTAATTGTGATTAAGAGTGAATAGACTTTAGAGGTGGAATTTATGTTTGAATTGGATTGGAATGGATATGTGATGTTGAATGGATATGTGATTTTGTTATAATGTGTTAGTAATCCTTCCTGGCCCTTGTATCAGATGTTAAAATAGTTATTGAATTTATTTTAATTTATTGGTAATTAAAGGGATTTTGTTGTGATTAAATGTTGAAAAATGAAATTTAATATTTGTTTAACTAATCCAATGTGATAAAATTATCTAATTATACTTATAGAGATAATGATATGTCCCACATACCCCTTGATATCCCATAGGGACATTATAAGTGGTATCAAAGCTTAGGTTCCAATATTGCGGTTGTTGGGCCTTGTACAGAGTTATTGTCTTCTACATATGTGCATTTGGAATTTATGAATGTGCTTAGTAATATGGAATTAACCTCCCCTATGTTAATATAATGACAATAATCCTCACTTCAAATATTAGTCCATTGCATTCCTTATAATTAATTAATATTTCATATTTTATGTTCAATAGATTGATTGTTATGTATTATGTGGTACATATCTAATAATTGAGAGACTTGATTGGTTGATTCTTGTGCATGCCTCTTTTACTAATCATTGAATTGTTAATATTGAAATGTTTCTTGTAGTATGACTTATTTACTGATACATTATGATTATTATTTGATAAGTAAATAATTGCCATTATAATAGTATGTACTATGTACCATTATCAGTATTAATTTAATGCTAAATTATTAAGATGATATAGTTCTATTATTAAATATTAATATGATTTATTAAGTGGTGTTTATACCCTATATGAATTTTGTATTTTCTATGGATGATATGATTTTATTGTCGTATTTATGCCAACATGGATGAGTAACTCTTTGGCTATTTTAGGAATGAGACACTTGTCTAAATGGTGTTTCTCATTCTCTTTTTATTTTATGCATGTAGTATGTTTTTATACTATTTATTAATTATTACTATGCTAACTTATCTAACTGGTTAGTGTTGTAATTTCCACTTGGAGGTAAGCGTAGCTATGGGCTATTTTTGTATTTTATTTAATTTATTTATTTTGGGGTTAGTGGTAACATTATTATTATCCTAGCTATCTTACTAATTTATTTATTGAGTGGAGAAAATTATCCACTTGTCCCTAATGGTTCATATTCTTTTCTATTTTATTTATTTTGCTTATGGAGATGAAACTTCTTATTTAGTTTTGGAGGAGAATGAGACACTTGTCTCTAATGGTTCATATTCTCTTTTATTTTATTTATTTTACATATGGAGATGTAACTCCTACTATATTTTTGTAGGAAATGAGCCACTTGTCTTTAATGACTCATATTCTCTTAATTTTGTTTATTTTATTTTATTTGTGTAAGTAGGTAGTATAGTAGTGTAAGATAATATTATATATGTATGACATCGACATAAATATGTATAATATGATATGTGTGATATGTATAGTTGTTAAAAGTATATATAATAATAGATGCATTATTATATATACGAATGCTTATATGTTTGTATATACTATAATATGTATTTTATTATATGTGTTATCACTCAAAATGTACCTCAAGTTGTGAAAGGCAATCTCAAGGTAACCATAGAACCACTTTAGGAAAGAAAGCTGGTTTATTTCTCTCCGGAGAGGGATTTCTCAATGATTGTTTGACAAGGACAGATATGTAAATAAAATAAAGAATCATATTGTATTGTTGGTTGAAATAGGGCAAGTAAACATTGGGCTATGGATTCAAAATATATATTATCAATCACAACGATGTGTGCATGGAAACTTCAACAAAGGCAAGATAGCTATTTTGTTACAGTCAAAATGCTTTAGTCTAGTGTAAAAGAAGAGACAACAAAAAGTCCATTGACATGGGCATCTAAAAAAAGATGAATCCAGTGCTAACTTTAGAGGAAAAATATTGGTGAATATCTGAATATAATAGCCAGATCATATACATACGAATTCTTAACCATTAAACACCCATTTTATACATGAAGGAATACATAATGAAAGGCAATACCAAGAAAGAATTCACAATAAGGGAAAAACATACTATAATCAGAAATAGCACATGAATCTTTGAAAAAAAGGCCCGCTTTGGCTTTGTGATTTATTAAAATAAGACCCAAAATACACAATTCAGTTCTCATGAGTTCCAACCCTTTTTTCCATAATATTCGAAGTTTCTGATACAAGTTCTCCATGAGATGAAATAAAACTAACTTCTAAAAGTAGGCATAATTGCCTTTACATGTGTCATTCAACACTTATTATCTTCTAACTGGTTCTAGAAAGTAACCTAAATTCCTAATAACTATTTTTCAGCATCAAATTCTCCATGATCTTGCATGTCTTCAGGCATGCAACGTGTACTTGGTCCTCTCGAATTTTTCTACTATCTTCCATTGGTCTACAGATGGAAGTTCGAAAGTGGACATCTCCTTTGCTAATACGCGCAATTCTATATGATCCATGTAACAGTAATGATGTAAATGTGTGCATGCTTCCTTGAAAGAAAAAATATTTCGAACTTGTATGCCAGCTTGTCAACAATTGTCTTTCCAGATAATGATTGGTTCATATCAGCAAAATTTGTGTGATCCAATATGGATTGAATCAACTTTTCCTGGTACTCTTTCTGAGTCAACGTAGTGCCCTTTTCTTCCCAAAAGAATGGGAGAACTTTCTTGAATAAGGGATCAAACATATCTCTAAAGAACTTCAATTGATGTGCCATGATGTCAATTTTAGCTTGGACTGTGTCTAAATGATGATACTTATTTACTACCTTTCTGGCCAAGGTTATGACTGTTATTATATCCTTAATATTTGCATTCTTTAAATCATCCTCTATTAGTCCATTCAAAAATTCTATGACATTATTGGCATAATCAATTGGCTTGTCATGGTCTGTTTGGATGAATGAATCACAAGCTCCTTATCTAAAGCATAATTACGATAAGGTCTCAACTTGTTTGCTTCATCTATAATGGCATTTCAAATGATATGTTTTTCCCCTTTCATTGATGATTGACTTGTTACCTGCTTCATTAACTTATCATTCTTGGTTTGGAATTATTGGCATTTGGCTTCCGAAGCCTCTCTCTCTTGTTCCCTCTTTAATCCCAATATTTCTAAGTTCATATTATGATTTTTCAATCCATTCAACTCTAATTCTTTCAGGATAACCTGTGACATAGCCTAGACAATAGCTTGTTCATTAGATTCAGCTGAAGGAGGAATAATTCACCATTCTAATTCTTTCTCCTTGACTTGTAACTCCTTTTCTTTTGCCTGCCGTTTCCTTTCCATTTCATCAAATTTTACTTTGAGAGTCTTCTCACTCTCAACTACAAGATTCATGTCTCGATGCCATTGTTTCTCTTTTTCTTCAAACTTTAAGAACTTAGCCTTGCAATATGTTAACTCGCCACTCAAGCTCTCTTTTTCCTTCTTAAGTTCAACTAATTCATATGCTTGAATTAGCTATGTATAAGGTATATTTAGTTTCTTTTTCAATATTTTAATGGCACGCTCCTTTTCATTAAGAAATTTTTGTATCCCTTCTCCTTTATTTGCTTGGCTCTCAGCAGCCAGCAAATCTGTTTGCAAATTCTTTATCTATGCCCGGTGGGCTCTGTTCTCCACCTTCTCCTGTCTTAATTGATTCTCAATTTTAGTTTTACTAGTCTGCAAATTTAACAATTTCAATGTAGCTTTTAATATATCAGTAAAAATAATATCCCATGTTTCCTTGTGCGGATGTATCATGTCAGGGATAGGGATGTTTTCTAAATCCATTTTCATTTCAGCAACCTTGTTATTTGCTGGTAAGGACAAATTTAGATTATTCTAGGAATAATATCTAATAGTAATAAGAGATACATCTTGACTAGAGACTTTCCTTACTTCTGCATACAACTTTAAAGATTCCTCTAAAGCTATGTCTTTAGTCTCTTTATACTTCTCCAATAATTCTATATTATTTTTAAACTGAGATGTAGAATCAGCTGGTGTATCAGCAAATGCATACTCCTTTACCTCAAAGGTAGGCCCTATCACTTTCATCTTTTTCTTACCTATATCTTATGTCACTTGAGCAATATGTCCTTTTTCTTCAACCATTTGCTTCTTTGGAGTTCTATATTTTTCCTCCTCTTCCGTATACATAGCATCTAAAAAATCCCTCCTGTTAATTCTTTCAGAGAAACTGGTTAAGGGTGTAATTTTCATAGCTACTGGGATCAAGCTAGAGGTTCCAAGTTGTGGTGAAGTAATTTCCCTTAGAGAGGAAGTTGAGTCTTCATGCATATCAATATCCCTTTGAGTCTCATGGAGATAATCTAAACAATTTGCAGACTCTAGTACTCCTGCAACTTCAAAATGATCAAAGGGATTCCTTTTCTGAGCTTGTCTTCTAGTTGAGATGATATTATGGGGGTCATAGTTTATAGTAGCTTTTGTTAGAAACCCCATCTCTTTTAGTAAAATTTTGATCATTGGGAGGGAAGCTTTGTTTTTTATGATAAAAGGACCAATAGTCCATGGAAACCTGATCTCAAAGGACTTCTTTAAATTTAAAAAGTGTTCAGTATCCACTAACAATATCTGTCTAATCAATTCCATAGAAAACATTCTAGGAGTCAAAAATGCAGCCAATAAATAAGGATGATGAACAAATCCATACAACCTAATCATTGTCTCGTGTTCAAACAGAAACCAATCACTGATCCTTTTCTTTGGAGAAAACTGCAATATATCTTTTATTTATGGCAATACTCTAGGCAACTTCTTTAGAAAAATGGCACTATACACTTTAGACATGAGGAAATTCATAAATTTAGTGTAATCCCTATTCATTTCCTCATTAAGAACCATCTCAAGAAGTTGTAAGTTTTCCTCACTGAATGAGAAAAACATTTTCAGTAAATAGGATTGAAATCTGAAACTTTTGGTCTTGTGGAAATCCATTAACTAAGAATGAATGTTGTCAGCCAAAAATTCATCAAATTTAAGGCATGAAGTTTGTACCAACTAAGTGGACCCTTCAGAATCAACTAGACAAGTACTCAAAGCAAACAACAGACTCTTATCTTTTTGGGGGCATCTTATCTTAGTTCCATCGGTAGAACTGGATAATTATCTTTGTCTAATGCTCTGTTTAAATTTCATAAATCAACACACAACCTTGTCTCTCCTAACTTCTTTCTCACAATAACTAGATTTGCTACCAATTTAGAGAGGCAAAGCCCTGAAGATAATCTTTGCATCTAGTAGTTTCTTTACTTTTTTTTGAATCAAAGGCTATAACTTAGGGTGCATTTTCTTGAGTTGTTGCTAAAAAGGTTTTACATTTGTATTAATAGGAAGTACATGATGAATGATGCACGTATTGTATGCTTCCATATCTTCATATGTCCAGGCGAAGATATCTTTATATTGTTAAAACAACTTAATGAACCTGGACCTTTCTCTAGGTGATCAACATTTTCCCAAATTGACATATTTGGGTTCATCTTTTGATCCTAAATTCCTGAGCTCATACTGCATTGATGAGCTATTTGTTTTAACATTAGTTGGTTTTCTGAATTTGTGTTGCAAATCAAGCATTCCTTCTAGCATTCTCACTACTTTAGGCATAAAATTTCCTTTTAACATGTCTCCATCTCGTAAATCTGATTGATGTTTGTCCTCATCAATTACAGATTTTTTGAAAGCTTCTTCATTGGTCATAAAATTAATAATTTGTTCATCGTCATCAAACACCCTTAGATTTTTTATATTGTCAGGTACCTATGGCCTAAAAATTAATTCAATAGAACACTTGTTATTAGTCGGTACTAACCTAGAAGCTTAAGTAGATAATAAATCAACTGCAACATTTTGTATTCTAGGGATTGCATTTATATTAAAAGCATTAAAGTGTGCTATCAAATTCCGTACTTCAGCTTAGTACCCTTTAAGGTGTGGAGATAAAAAATGAATTGTGTCTCTTCTTTGTCTCACAACTATCTCAGAATCACCGAAAAATTTTAAATTTTTTACATTTAACTCAATGGATTTTTTCAAACCTGTTACCACCTAAGTTGCACTTAGTGGTTTTTATCAAGTGAGCCTGGTGAACCGGACAAGGATAACTTGTTCGGACTTTAGAAGACCTTTGGAAGTACTTCTGGGAAGTGCTTGTTGTACTATATCACATGTTCATACCCCATGGGGGAATTGTAATAAATGTTCTAGCATGATAGTGTATGTAAAAGACTCGGTCTCTTAGACTTTGTTTGTCAATCTGATCAACCCAGGGTGTTTTTTCCCTTGGTTATTATTGGTTGTTGAATAAATGACTGATAATTTCTGAGTTTTTCACTCCATACCTCCAAAGTTGGGGTGGTCGGCTTGGCATTTAGGCCTATTGAGGTTATTAGAGTCTATGTGTCAATGTATAAACATGCTAGACATCATGGTCGAGTCATATGAACATGTCTAAGTCCCCCTACGTTTTTTTCAATTTTTCAATTTTTTAGTTTTTTCAGTGTTTTTTGTTAAAATTTAATTTTTCCACAACTTAGGCTATTTTTTAATAGTTTAATTGGAAAATTTGATTTTGTAATAAAAGTGGGCCAAATAATCAATTTCAGTCATGTAGGTGCTCATTTTCAAGCTAAGAGTACCATGTAAACCCATGGACCCACTTTTTCCTAGTTTTGAGTGATTTTCCATCACTCACATCAGAAAGCCCCAAAAAATCAATTATTGATTATTTTAATTAATAAAATGATCAATAATGGAGCAAATCCAAAATCATAGATCAGTGGACTCTCAGCCGATTTGATTGAAATCAATCAAATCTAAACCAAATTGACTGGATCTGACAAATCCTTGACTAATGGAGGTGATATGGACAAATCTAGAGTTGATCTTCAGCATCCTTTATGGGGAATTTTTCCCTCCCTCTGTCCTCCACATGTTTTGGCTCATCTGGATGAGTTTTGGTGGATGCTTCAGTCAACAGGTTGAGGTGTCAGTCAAATCATCCCCCAGTTTGACATTTCCACTCAGTGAGACTCGGATCTGGCTCAATTAGACACAGATCAGGCATTGACGGAATCTCCATCAGCTGATTTGATCTATCTCCTTGGGATTTGCGCCCCCCTGGGCTGGATCTCCTGGTTTTTGTATAAATCAAAGCATAAGCCCCCTCTTCCAAGCTAGTTAGAACTGGGATTGAGGTGTTGCTGCTATTGTACTGTTATTATTGTTCATTTGAAATAAAGAGAAGCTTTGGAGGCAAGACGGTGTTGTGCCATTGTATGTGTGGATGATAATTGCCATTTTTTACTGAGGTAACCTATATCTGTGTTCATAATTTGTTGATTACTTGTGGATTCATTGCTAAGATTGATAATAAGCTTATTATAATCTTGATAGGAAAGGTGCTTTTCAATATGTTTATTGGCCATCTCTTTCCTTTGATGCATGTTTAGAGATCTAGATTCAGAATGTTCTATAAGCTTATATGCATGTTATTCTGAATCTCTGTGTATGTACTAATCAGATCTCACAAGTATTTCGGCAAGTTTTTTTATTTCAGCTGAGCTGCAGGTTCCTAGATTGGAGAGGATGCTGATCTATTTTGCTTCTTCACTCTCTCCAAAACCTTCCAAAGGCATAGTCCCTCGACATTCCACCTGAAAGCTCCACGGTGGATCCTCAAGGCTACCAGCATTTCTCTCTTCCTCTTCCTCCTTCAAAATCAACTATTTTACCCGGTTACTTTGTTCATAGCTTTGATATTTTTTAGATCTATCATCTTAAATCAAATTTAACATAGATATATCTTCTCAAATCCCATAATCTAGATCTTTCATTTAAAAGGTTTCATAAGCATTCTAGATCTAGCTTTAGGGAAATCGTTCTTTTTGCATGGAATTTTAAAGAGAATTTGTAGCTTGCATGCATTAGATTTCTGTTTTCTGTTATAAAAGATAAATATAGCAATCAGTGCACATCATATTGGCTGCCTAAAATGAAATCCAAGATCCCAAGGAAAGCTTGCTTTCCTTGGTTCCCTTTTTACCTTTTTTAACTAGTTTTTACTTAGCTTTTTTTGGTTAAAAGTAAGCTGACCCAAAGGTACTTTCAGAGTGATTTTGGGCATATTTCAGTCTAATAATCTTGCTGGTTTTTATCAGGTATAACAGAAAAAAGGAGGATCTGCTGCTCGAAAGTTACTTTTGGGCCTTCTGAATCCCCCCAGGAGTCTCCCCTTTTGACTGAAATCTTTAATTTTTGCACTTTGTAAGCTCTTGGTTTCATTATATATAAGAATCAAGAGGCATCATATCAGTTTTCTTATATTGTAACCACTGGTAATAAAAATAATTTTGAATAGGCTCTTTCAAGCCCATTCCCCATCCCCCCTGGGGGGATTTGCGTCTGTGTCATTTTTTGTTTTTCGTTCATATTTTTTCAATCTAGCGTAGTATTAATCTATAGGGTAGTATAATTTGAGTTAAAATCAATTCCATATTCCATTTCTATTGGTTTCAAAGTAACTTTAATACTTACCCCACGAGCCTCCTTTTGAGCCGAAAGGTGAAGAAAGGTTCGTGGTAGTCTAA
Organism: Pseudotsuga menziesii; assembly: GCA_001517045.1. Lineage (NCBI taxonomy): Eukaryota > Viridiplantae > Streptophyta > Pinopsida > Pinales > Pinaceae > Pseudotsuga > Pseudotsuga menziesii. The sequence goes on from LPNX010991900.1 coordinate 1,304,184, forward strand.
TTAAAAAATTGTGGTTTGCTTATCTTTTTATGTTTCATTTGATTTCATAATTTATTTCAGTAAACATAATAAAATCAACCCCCCCTTGATTCCCCGATTGAGGTCCACTTGGACCGAAAGAGGTTCCTGGAGGGTTTTCTTTTTAACAAGAACATCCATCTCAAAATTTACTAAAATTGACAAGACTCCGGTGAGAATGCTCTGCACTTGGCTGCGGTTCAACCGATCAGTCAAGCTATATCAAAATCATTTGAGTGACTAGTATAATTAGGATTCACTCTCCCAAATTGACAAACCATCAGGTGAAAATCCAACACCTAGATCAAACCATTACGATGGACAAATACCCAAAGGAAGCGGGAACTTTTGAAAAGTGACCTTGGGGCATCGATCTCTTTCACACCCTAACGGGTGCATTATGAACAATAGCCCCAGAGACTCCATTCAGCCCACATATTCCTTGCAGGTAGCCGTGAAGGTTTAGTTTTGGACATACTCCAACTCGGGTATATTTGGAGTCCACCCCTTCGCCTAATTTTAATCAACTCATATTTCACATTAACTTAAAACGTACCAAGAGGCAATTGCAAAACATTCACT
>LPNX010991900.1:1304922-1342178 GCA_001517045.1 Pseudotsuga menziesii
TGTGTAAGGAGGCAACAAAACCTTGAACTAGAGATTCATATGCAACAGTGTTATTTGTATACTAAAACTCTAGCCTACAAGAGAGAAATTTTTTATTCTTTTCAAAATCAATAAGGACACAACCTGCTCCCGATCCCTCTTATGTTTTAGAGCTGTCAAAATACAAATTCCAAAATCTATCCTCTAAATCTATTTGGTTAGTATCATTTCCTACATTAGTAACCACATTTACTATGTTACAATCAATGTCGTCAGCCCATGAAAATCGAAGGAGATCAGTCTTTGTATCTAATTCATAACTGACTTCCTCCACTTGATAATTCCCTGGTTCAACTCTAAAAAACAGTTTCCCAAAACTGAAGATGAGAAATTTACCGGTTCGTTATTTTCTTCCAGCTAAGTTACATTCAGCTTCATATGTGGTTCTCTTGGTATCTTAATCTGATTCTGATTGTTCTGGTACGGCAACCACTTGTGTGACCAATCAATCGCAAAATAACCACTAATTTTTGTTGACCAACCCCTGCCCAATATTAATCCATAATCCTTAGGTATATCTACCACCATGATATCTATGAATTGGCACACCCTAGGATCTACAGACAATCTAATAAACACATCGTTTATCTCCCCTATAACCTTAACAACAAATCTATCTAGTTGAATTATCTATGAAGGGAGTGGTATCGGTTGACCATTGATCTTCTTGCATATAGATAAACGCATAACATTAGATGAGGCTCCAAAATCTACCAAACAATTATGCACATTGTGATTGAAAATTTCAAATGTTAACAGGAAAGGAAAAGTTTGGTACTTTGACTTTCCGCCAATACTTGCCTTATTTATCTCAGTATCTGATTCGATAGCCTCTGCAGTACTACTTGGATGTGGTCAAATGTTTCCAATAATTTCTTTCTCTGCTAAGGAAGATTACATAATTCAAATAAAGAAATATTTGCTTTGGTTTTCTTAATATTTCCCACAATATCATATCCCAGGTTATACTCTTTAGTAATTTAAGTTTTTTTTTCCACGGTTTTCACATGTTTATTAATTAATGGGTTAGTTTCCTTTATTTTTTCTAGGTTAACCTTATGTTGCATCTGAGTAGTGTTGATAACTGTCTTTATGGTTTCCTTTATTTTGTTTGTTTTAGGCAGCACTAAACTTTAACCCACCATCGGTCCTTTACTCCTTGTTGTAACATTTACTGATGATACTTGGATATCCTTAGTATACTCATCCTCACTCAACCCCGATGTGGGTTCCCAATCCCATAACACCATCATAGTTTCCTCATTGGTTTCTTCCGGATCATTTATTTGGTCTTCTTTTTCTAGATCTGTCAATTGAGCATCTAATAATTGATTCATTACCAAAGTCATTGAATTTATCCATTGTGGACAACTTTTTCAGAGTGTTGTTCTTGATGAAATGTATGGAAGTGATCCATGCCAACTTCATTAAAATTCAAAACAACAGATTTAAGTAGAGGTGGTTGGGGTCGTCCGCTTTCTTCTATTTTCTTGTAATAGGGCTTGAATGGGTTTCTTGATGAACTGACTCCCTTCTATTTTGAATAGATTGGATAGGTTCCTTGTTCAGATCTTGTTCCTGCTAGAAAAGAGGATAATCTCTTCAAAAATCCTCCCAAATCTCACCTCTGATCAAAATCCCATCCTCTTACTTTTGGAAGAGGAAGAAAACTTGGTCCCTCTACCTTTTCGTTATACCCCTCTTTGGCCAGAAAAGAAAGTTTCATGGAAGTAGTGCAAAAGGCCTAGTCCACCCCGATCACCGGGTCTAGAAGGTTCATGGGGGAGCAGAAACTCAAGACTACAAAGCTTTCCCTAAAAGACAGGAACAAAAATCCCATTAACACTCCATCAATCCTTCAAAGGAATACTGCTCAACAGCTAGCAGATTTGCAGGTTGAAATGGAAAGCAAAGATCTCAGCACTTTAGATCTTGAAAAGGAACATGATGCTCAAATTGAAACCTTTCAATCCTCTCACCAGCAAGAGGAGTATTGAAGGTTAAAGTCTCACAGATTGTGGCTTAAAGATAGAGATCGAAACACCTCATTCTTCCAACGTCAATACAGAGCACGTCTTTCTCAAAACTATAACACTAAATAGCCTCTTTATATAGGATGGTCTGCAAATGCTCAGATCAGCTTAAAGTGGCAACATAAACACACTTTCATAACCTTTACAATGAAGAAGGTGATGGCTATGAGAAGATTACTTCTGATTTACTCTCTCATATACCCTCCCTTGTAAGAAGGGAAGATAATTTATCCCTCATGGAGACAATTACAAAAGAAGAAATATGCAAAGTCATATGGTCCATGGAGGCGTACAAATCCCCCAGGCCAGACAGCTTCTCAATCCATTTTTACAGAACATGCTAGGAAACAATAAAATTTGATTTGCTGAGAATTATCAAAGCCTTCCAACAAAAAGCTAAAGTGGGAGGAATTATTAACTCCACCTTCTTAGCCTTAATACCCAAAGAAGGAAACCCGAGCTCTTTCGACAGATTTAGACCAATTTCACTGTGCAATGCCTCATACAAAATCCTCACCAAGTTAATGGCTAACAGAATTAAGCCTCTTCTAGGGAAACTAATTTCCCTTGCTCGAGGTGGTTTTGTCAAAGGGAGACACGTCCTGGACAATTTTATTCAGGTGCAATAAGCCATGCATTCTAGCCACCAACGAAAGGAGCAAGAGATGCTCATAAATATTGACATGGAAAATGCCTTGGATAGGGTAAAACTCTCTTTCCTCTATAGATTTATTCTCTCCTTTAGGTTTATTCCATACTTCGTCAATTTGATTAAATCTTGCATGGAAAATCCATGGATAGCTTCTCTTATAAATAGAATACCAACAAATTATTTTCAAGCCTCAAGGGGAATAAGGCAAGGTTTCCCTATCTCCCCCTTTCTGTTCATCCTGATGGCAGACTCCTTAAGTAGAAAGCTAATTGCAAGGCAGAAAGTAGGGATTTCCCCACGTATAAAGATATTGAAAGATCTCAATCCTATTAATCATGCTTTGTTTATGGATGAGTCCCTATTTTTGGTTAGAGCTTCCATAAAGATTGCAAAGGCGTTTCAAAGAAATCCTTCAAAATTTATGTTCTACCTTTGGAGTTCTCATCAACAAGAGGGAAAGTGTTGTGTATGGGTGAAACATATACCAACACACTATATAGAGAATATCTCTCTCCTTGGGATTCTCGGGACATGCCACATGGGAAAAGATCAAATATCTTAGGCTTCCCTTAACTCTGGGAGCCAATAAGTCCTCACTGTGGTTGGAAGTTCTAAGTAAAATCAAGTCAAAAATCGCATCCTGGGGAGGTTAGTGGCTCACCAACGCTGGGAAAATAATCCCAATAAAATAATTTCTTTCTTCCTTACCCATCTATCAGGATTCTTTCCTATTATCACCAAAATCGAACATGGAGCAGGTTTCAAAATTGTAAAGAGAGTTTCTATGGCAGGGAGGAAAAGGAAATTAAAAGAGATTTCATCTAGTTAGCTCGTACATAATCAAACTCCCTCTTGATGAAGGTGACTTACATATCATATATCCTGGAATTTCTAACCTGGGTCTGGGTGGAAAAATCCTATGGAAAATGTACACGAACAACAATCACCCTGTAAGTATCTCAAAGGGGCACCTTTGAGAAATCTCCAGGAAGAGAACACTCCAAAAGGAACATTGATTTGGAATCTTTGTCACACGGGACTAGAGTTATTCCAAAAAAACCTATACCGCATTCCTAGAAATGGAAGCAAAACCTTGATGTGGCACAGTAGCATCATGGGCCATGCACCTCTCATAAAATCTGAAGAAATAAAATACGTGTGACTCTGGCTTATTCAGAAAGGTATTCAAAATCTGGTTAATATATCCTCTTAGGACGCTACAGGAAACTGGAAGTCATGGACTCTTCCTAGAGTTCCATAGCATCTGCAAACACAACAGAACATCCTCTTATCAGTGTTGATGGCTTCAACTCCCATTCGTCAACAAGAAACAGACAAGTGGGGTTGGGGAAAGACTGGGACTTATACGACAACATGGGGATTCTCCTCCTTACAACCTCATCATGTCTCGATGCACCCATCATCCTTCTGGAAATAGGTTTGGGATCCTCTCGGCCTACCCAAAGTCATTTTTTTCTTCTGGGTTTTAATGCATAAGAAAGTCTTGATAGGAGACAATTTGGTCAAAAAATGAATAAATGATCCTCATTGATGTGTCCTATGTTGTAATGCCATCGAAACAATGGAACACTTGTTTGTGGACTACTCTTATGCCTAATAAGTTTGGAACCTCTGGCTTTACAGTATCAATGCCACAACACCATCAAAGATTCCAATGGTTGCTTTATACTCCTCCTGGAAGGAGAGATATCAACTTGTGATCTCAAGAAAATCCATTTGGATTGGAATTTGGCAGGCCATCCTCCAGTACGTCTGCTAGAAAATACGGTTGTCTATAAATAAACGTATCTTCAACAATATACAGCATCCACCTTTGATGGTTGCAGTCAAAGACAAATCTCTCCTCTTGGAAATCATGGCCCAACAGTCATTTAAGAAAGAAAATACTCTTCTACCCAAAGAAAAGAAATGGATGGGAACTTACACTTTCAAAGACAAAAAATGATTATGGATCGACCTATAGACACTTCAGGATGAAGATTACGAAACTCGAATGCAAACTTCCAGGACTAGTGGAGGAATCAAGGTAAAGCTTCCATTTTTTTTTATGGCGCCTCCTAAGGAAACCTAGGGATTGACGGAGCAGAAGGAGTAATATATACCCCAGACGGTTCAAGAAAAGATAGCTTTAGCTAGGGATTGGGACAGAGAACTAACAATCAAGAAGAAATCCTCTGGTTGCTAAAATATTGCCACATAGCACGAGAAAATGGATATAGAGAAATACAATTTTTTGGAGACTCTGAAATCCTGATCAAAATATTAAACATGAACGACCACTTCAGAAACCTAGCACTCAACAACACTCTGCAAAGGTTTCAATACATGTTGCAATATTTCTCGTCCTCCCTCTTTTTCCACATTCTTTGTGGATCGAACAAGAAAGCATACTTTAAAGCAAAACATGGGTTGTCTTCTGCCTCAGGGAGCCTACAATATAAATGATGAAGCACCTTCTTGTACCCATATTCCCTAAATTCCAGCCTTGTAAGGAAAGGAAAATGCACCTTGTCCATGTTGGATTTTGATTTCCTATAAAGATGGTTGCTTTGGCCTAGACCCAGCCGATTTCTAGATAATTATATATATATACCTGTTTCAGTTAAAAATAAAAAAATATATTATCTTGGCATGAACTCACTAGAGAGATCTTAAACTTTCCTTTATGTGCATTAATGATAAATCAATTACCATCCTTAATTAGATAGTACTAGTTTTGTGTTCTCATGAAAATAGCATCCTTCATATACATATAAGGGATACAAAACACTAAATTGCATATGCAAAGAAGTACTAGACCGACTTCTATTTCATCATTAAAAAAATATTATCTTAAGTAACTTTAAACTTGACTTCCTTACTCTCCTAACCCAAAAGGTATGGATGAGGGTGATCATGAATTTCTACAACAAGTTCACTTACCATTTCCTTTGAAATGAGTTTCACCTATGAACCAAAATTGAATAGAGCATCTACCTTGTTATTCTTGATTTGAATCTTGATATGAAGTAATTTTGTCATCTCCCTCTCTTTAGGTTGAAGGATTCTTAGGCTCGCCTCCTTTTGCATTGTCATACATAAGAAAAAATCATACACACATGAATTAACTACTTTATATCTTGTTTTGTGCTTCCATTAGAAGACTCTTCTTCCTATAATTATACTATTTGTGGCTCTGATGATTCAACTCTATATGTAGTTTTCCAACATTTTTATTTTTTGTGACCATCAATGTTGTAATGTTCAAAGTGATTACTAGTCGAGCCTTGCACACATGTGCAGTGGTTTAGTCAATTCTTCTTATTTTTATTTTTCCCTTCTTTCTTATCTGAAGATCCATATTGGTCTATCTACTTCAAACAATCTGGTTACCCCTTATTATCGTTAGATGCAATGCATCAGGTCGATACCCATTTGTCATCTATGATATTGATCTTGAATGTCATAACTTTCCTTCATATATAATTGTGAATACCACCTAGGTACTGAATGACCACATCTAGTTCATGGGGATTTATTCCCAAATGAATGGCTTTCTTTTGGAACTCTATTGTGTACTCTTGTACACTCTAACTTTACCTCTTCTATTAATATTGCTATCAAATCCTCTAGAGCTCTTAGTTAACATTGGGCATTGATAAGGTCTTTGAATACCCCCCACTTAGTTACTAGTGGGTATTTCCCTAGCCTAAAGTCTTGAGTGTGGATCTTCCACCAAGTATGTGCATGGCCTTCCAGGATTACTCAAGAAAAATCCATTTTATGCTTGTGTCGTACATTATAAACATTAAATACCTTTCTAATTTTTGCAACCAATGATTCAATTTAAGTGTATCTACCTCACATTCATGGGGATTGATCTTGACCTTAGCTTTCATTCTAAACATGTGCCAAGTAGATTGGTTACTAGAGTCACCTTTTTCGATCTCTAATCCTTCCTTCTTTTTCCTGGACTCCTCATGATATTATAGTTTCTCATGAGCTCCAAGATTCTCCAAAAAGGAGTCCATATTATTCTCAAGAGAAACCATAAGAGTGGCCATGATCATGGAAATATCATTCACTTGAGATTCCAATCTTGTGGATCTCCTCTCACCTTCATTAACTTGTCCCTCATTATACTCTTCTTCCATTTATGTGGATTATGTTTTCTTCTTAACCTTTATTTAATTGATATGGGATCAATAGGGCACAACATTGTTTTAGATTTGGTTTTTTCCATTCATGCAAGCATATACTACACTTCCAACCATTGAATGGTCAAACAAACATGACATTGATTCCAATATGATTTGTAAACTACCTTGGATTTTCCTATGGCTTGTGCACTAACAAATATTAACTTAAAACAAATACAATGAGCCTATACTCCACCATGAAACTATGTTTTTATATTGTTAACACTAATGTTTTCTCTAGAACCCATAAAGGAAAACCAACATTGAATGAAGAGTTATTCCTTATGTCTTGTTACATTATAGAGATTACAATATATATTACAAATATTTCCCATATTACCATGAAGCTATGAGATGTCACTCTCTTATAAAATCTTATATAATATGTTTATGTATCTCCACTATATTATAATCCCCTCCACTTTCCTTTCCATACTATGGAACAACTGATAACTAGTGAAAACATGAACCCTCTTCCCTCTCACTATGGTTTTTTATAGCAATAATTATAATTTAGGGTTAGGGTTAGGTTTAGGGTTTTGAAATCGTCTTGGAAACTCCATGATGTTTCTAGAAGTCTTTAATGGATTCATAGAGGATACTAACTCCCCGTATTTGAATTATGGTGAGTTAACATGGTTTTCACTTGGACATGTGGGGGTATTTGGGTTGTTTCCTTATCAAGGCCCAAATACTTTCATATGGACTTTGTTTTAAGTGTAGGATAGATAGTTGGAAAAACATCAATGAAAATAACTTTGTTTTCAAGGCTTAGGAAGACCTAGCTATAACAACCTAAATCATTATAGGTCCCAAAAACATCATTTGAGGCCTTAAAAACATGCTAGAGTTTAATGTTCCAAAAGTTGACAAAATCAAGACCATGATTTCTAAGATACTCAAATCCTAATATCCCCAATCTAGAGCATACAAAAATTCCACAATCAACACTTTTATAACAGAGAAGTTCATATTTCTACCATTTAGTCATTTTTTTAGAACTTCTTTGAATCTTTCCAGCTTTCACATGTATATGTTGTTTATGTACAACATAGTGGAGAAAAGTAATATTCCTCAAGAGAAAAAATGCTTAAGGATGAATAATTCATAGATAGGATCAAACATATCACATATATACAACTTGTAGTTTCAAGAGACACTAAACAAATCACAAGAAAACTACAAGGCCAGGCATGACCAACATATAATTGAAAATACACACAAGGTAGGAGACCAAGTCTAGTTCTACCTAAACAAGTAAAGGTTGCAAACCCCTAGTAAGAAGATAAAGTATCTGTTATAATATTGAGAATATGCATAAGCATGCAACAATACATTTTCTAACATGCAAAGCAAGAATCCACTGGTATAGCCTTCTATCCATAAAAACAACAAATAATCAAAGTAAGAAACAAGAGACAAGAGAAAAGAAATGATACACCAGAATTATGTGAAAAACAAAAAATGGGGAAACATCCACATGAAGGTATGGTCTTATTTATTCTTCAAAAATATCCATCTTATAATACATGGCGTTCTCATATAATCATCACATCACACTCTATCATAACTTCATGTCACAACATGATGTCTCCATGACATACCCTAAATATTCTCATATAGCTATAGATATGGAATATTTACATCCCATAAAACATGTGGGATAAATAGTTTTCCACCTCTTTTGTATAATGAAAAATGATTAGATATCTTATTACAAGATGCATGTGGGATAACTCTATTTTATAATATTAGATTTATTTATGCCTTTTAACCAACAATACCACACAAGTTATCATTACATATTCCAACACCCCCTTAACGTTGTCTGGGAGAAAGAATGCAAATGGAGGAAGATGTAATTACATTAACATCCCCCTTGATGACAAATTCTATAATTCCCCATAATATGCGAATAAGAACACACTTTTCCTCATGGATTTGATAAAGATAACAATCGTTTCTCACTGAATCATGAAACTACACATGAATCAAGTTGTATAATGAACTCTTGTAGAGCTCCACAACGATGCATAGAAACCTCAAATGGCCAATACAATAGAAACCATGGCTAGAATATATTCATCATAATTGTAGCCCAACTAATATATTAAGAATTATGTAATATACCTCATCATGAATACAAGAACCCTATATCTATACAACAAAATGTTTCTTATAGACAATATTCATAACCAAAGAAATCCACCAAATATTACATTGCAAATACAAGACTTGAATGGTTTGTCTATCGAATTTGTGCTAAGAAGTTAGTCTTCACAACCAAAATGAAAGATGCAAGAAATATGTTGTATACACATCACGAATACAAGACCCAAATGCCTATCTATCGAATTTTTTTCCCCACAGATAATCATCATGACTTTATACTAGAATATGGATGTCCATTTCATGCATTATTATTTAAATAGTGATACGATATGGTAGTTTATTACATTACATTCTTTCTTAGTTACAAATTCAACCATACCGAATAACAAAAGATTTCAACTTTGATGTTGTCAAGTATAAGTTAAAAATAGGAACAATGCTAAAGAACAAGAGATTACAACATCCATCTAATTAAGATAGGAAGGAACGATAGAACTAAGTTATCCCACAACTCTTCACAAAATACTCCTATGGAGAAAGTGAATTAAACAGAGATAAACCCATAAAGGAAATTCATGACATGATATATTAAATGATAGAGAATATGAAATATGAAATTGTTTTTACACGGAAAGAAGGCTTAGTGCAACAACATAAATATTGAGAAAAATTATGATGCCATGTTAGAAACATCGTCATTATTAGAAGGGCAAGACCATGTTAGAATATTGAGAAAAAAATGATTAAAGAAAATAATGATATCACTTATCTATGAAAAATATAGCCATTAAGCATACAAGACTTAAGCATCGATTCATTTCTTGTGGTCACTATGATAACATACTAAATATACATGCCCCTAAAAATGTCAAAACATATTCCACACAAAGAAGGTTAGAGACAAGTAAAACATGAACAAACCAACGTATAGAAACATGATGATTAAAATAAGAACATAAACCATATTGAAAGAGTGCAATAAGTCAATGAAAAAGTACAATAAGTTAATGAAAATAATTTCGAGATAATAGAGAATAAACCATAAATTTCATAGAAAAACTGGTGACTGAATCATAACAACAACTAACTAACAAATCTGTAACCCTATAACAGAAAACCGAGAGTAGAGAATTAGATTGGAAAAAAAAATGTTGAAAAAGGGGCATGTGTGATTTCTATACACAAAACGTGTGAATAAAGGAAAGAATTCACACGTTCTCTAAATTTAGTACACAAATTCTAGGTGTATTCATGCTTTCTTAGAAAAAAAGGTGCAAATCAGCCACAAACTGTGTGAAACTTGTCAAAAATTCAAAAAATTGTGAAACAATAGTCATCCCATACATAAAAATACAACATAACACAACCAGAGGAAGAAAAAAAACATATTTGTTGCAAAACAAATAGATCCTTGATAACAAGTTAGTATATAATTGATTTTAACCTAGATCTACATAAAAAAATGAAGAGAAACTTTCAGAAAAAAAAAAAAAATAATGGTGAGGGTTAGGGTTTGAAAAAAAATCTCAAACATGTAGAATGTCCAGATCTAAGAAAAAAATCACAAGGGTTTTCTAGATCAAATGATCAATCTACTAAATATGGAGTGCCCAAAACAATTAAAGAAAAAATTATAATTTTTTTTTCTCAAAAAATTATTGAAGAAGGTAGAGAATGTTAACAAACTATGATACCATGTTAGAATATTGATAATATGCATTAAAATATAACAATCTGTTTTCTAACATGCAAATCGAGAATCCTCTAGTCTATCCTTCTATCCATACAAACAACAAATAATCAAAGTAAGAAACAAGAGACATGAGAAAATGAATAATACATCAGATTTGCGTGGTAAAACCCCAAATGTGGAAACATCCATATGAATGTATGGTCTTCTTTATTATTCATAAATATACATCTTACAATACATGCCATCCTCACATAAGCATCACATCACACTCCAACATCACTTCATGCCACAACATGATGTCTCCATGTCATACCCCAAAAGGTCTCCTTCACCTCTATTATATATAACTAGAGATATCGAATATTTACGCCATAACACATGTGGGATAAATAGTTTTCCACCTCCCTTATATTTTTTTTTGTAAATAAAACATTGTATTACTTTACAGGGGCATAATTACATAACAGATATTCATCTAGAGCAGTCTCAAGGCTGGAGTGTCCTCGACCCCATATGGGCCCAAACCTGGTCTTTTTTTCGAAAAATATATAGAGTCTTCCCATGTCTTCCAATTACCCCCAATACATCTAGTTCTATCAAAATTACAGATCTTTCCTTCCCCTATCAAAACAAAGCTGCTATAAAACCTATAAAACTCAAAATTCACCATAAACTAAATGATTATTGCTACTGCTACTACTTCGACTACCTAAGAAAATTCTAGCTGAAACTATATCCTGTAAACACCCAGACATAAAGAGAAAGGGTCAGACTCGGCTTGGAGGTGAGGTTCCCCATCGGGGTGAAATAGACAGGTATGATGCCGCAAAGGCGTGCTAAGGAGCAGCAACATTCTGGACTCCCACCAATACTCTCACATCCACTGGTCTGCTCCTGCTATCCCTTGCCCGTGGCCGAGCGCATTCCAGTGCTCGTCAATCAACCGGATGGAATGGGAATCCCAGCTTGGCCGTTGTGATGTCAATTTACTAGTGCATGGTATGGTACTCACTATTGTGCTCTTTCCAAAAGTGCACAGGTTCCGCGTCCCCATCTCCCTTGGCTTCATGCACCACCAAGGAATGACCCACCAGCCACATGGTCACCCAATAAGTCATCAGGGTCTAGGACCCAGTCCGCCACCTCCTCATGCAAGCATTCCCTTGGCATGTGTTTCACCTCCTCCCATAGTTCTTCAACCACCTTCTCGACTTCCCAGTGAATTCCAAGCGGAACATGCTCTTTGAAATGTTCGGCCTCCTCCTGGGCTTGGAGCTGGGCCCTGGTGGTTTGACGGGTCCACCGCAAAATGGATTTCCCCTTGGAGTCAGGATGGGTAGACACCTCTTCAATGCACCAATCTCTTTTGAACTACCATATAGGATCCATAATGCGGAGGATAGGATTGCAGAAGAGAAGCAGAGAGCAGTGCTGGGATGCACCAACAAATTCAAACACCAGAGGACACACATGGATGAGAACATGGATCAGGAGCCTGAATACTTTGCCTTGACGCAAAATGGAGGAAGGCCCAACCTTTGCTGCATAAGAAAGGGAGGAGTGCGTGGGAGCTCTCCCATCCTCGTCCTTTGCTTGCGTCAGGCTTATCATGAGAATGATAACCCTCGTACTTGAATATGCAGCGTCCCTCTTATGGTAATTAAGAGCCCAATCCTACCGACGATCCCGTCGCATATCGCCCATCTTATCATTCTCTCCAGCATTAACCGAAATGATGGCGAAGGACAGCCACCAGCTATGGTGGTCCTTTAAACCAAATCTCCCACCCAGCATTAGGTTGGTCTAGTTTGGGCGTGCTCGTGCCTCCTGCCCCCATCTATCCTACCATCTTCCGAACGTGCCATCTATGCCCCACTGTTCACGTCCCTTGAGGATAGTTGTCTACAGTGTTAGGCCCATTCCTCCACCCCAAAATCCTCCAGTTTGTCACATCGATAGCCCGATCTGCCTTCTACGCCAGCGTTTTCCAGGAGGTCGGCTGCTTTGTAGGCCTCCCGCCTGACATGGAAAAAGGAGATCGTTGAGTAGGTGTGGAGGAGAGCACAAAGATGGTCCATCCTACTGGAAAGGCACTAGCTGGGAGATACTTTTTCATAATTTTGACCATTCACCATTCGTTTGGCCATCTGGATGAGAATTTTCGAGTTTCCTTCAATGATCGCAGGAAAATGGCCGCCCCTGATCAAAACCTCGAGGCCTCAAATTATTCCTTCTAGTTCGGCTAAGTTATTAGTGTCCACACCTATTGATCCAAGAACAGCATCACTATCCTTCTATCATGGTCACAGCATAGACCCCCAAAGCTCGTCAAACCTGGATTGCCCCTGGATGCTCCATCGAAATTTAGCTTGAAGACTTGAGGGGGAGGAGTGGTCCAGAAGTTCGGGCTAGAAGGTTGGCATATCTTGTCCCTTCTTCACAAACCATCCATCATAGATCTATCGAGACCCCAATTCGCAGCAATCTAAGCTTCCTCGCGAGGGATAATATTATCCTCATCATGCCATTGCATGCATCGGATGGAAGATAGCAAGTTATCCTTCACCGTTTTCCATACCGTCTCCACATCTTTACATTGATCCCTGAAAATCTGAGCATTCCATTCTTTCCATAGGAACCACATAGTCATACCTGGGAAGGCGTCCCAGATTGATCTGATAATAGGGTTCTTATAAGCTTTTGGGTTCCAATCTATAAGGCTTTGAGCCGGTTGGCCCCACCTTCTGTCACTTCGCCAAAATCCCATCGCTCCTTTGTCCCAAACGGCTGCTGCATATGTGCATTTATCCAGGAGGTGGCTCATGGATTCCTCCTCTTGGTAGCACATGAAACATTGAGAGGGTCCTTGCACCCCCCTCCTTCTTAAGTTTTCACTGGTTAGGATCCTCCCTCAGACAACCAGCCATACAAAAAGAGCGACCTTGGGCCAGAGATTTACTGTCCATATTTTCTTCTAGATACCGTCAACCTCTGCATGGAGACCAAGCCTGATGGTGTAGGATTCCTTAATGTTAAAGGAGCCTCGAGTAGTGTATCCCCATCTTAAGACATCAAGACCTTCCTGAACCTTGATGAATCATTTGCTCGTATCTTCCTGGAAGACCTCCCAATCAGACACGCTTGTGAGCTCGGGTTTTTCCTGAAAATCCCATTAGCGCTGATCCATATAGTTTATGATCATCTAAGACTGGTTCACCAAGATCTTTCCCTCCTCAATCACCTTATCCTTTATATGCAGCCATCTCGGATCTATGCCAAGAATGGGGAGCTGGTTCCATGAATCATCCCAAAAAATTTCCCTGCTGCCATCCCTAATCTCCCAGAAACTGTGATCCTGGACAATATTCTTACCCGCCAGCACTTTTAGCCATATGGGGGAACCGCTTAGGGATTCGTTGAATCTAATCAATTGTTGTATGGGCCAGTCTTGAGCATATTTAATGTTCCATAGCTTGGCCCATGGCTCTGATGTGTGGTTTACCCATCGCCACCAGACTTTGGCTCCTTGGATCTCAGACATCACATCAGGGTCTCTGAGGCTTGAACCTCCATGTTCCTTTGGCCGACATATATCCTCCCAGCATACCAAAGAGAATTTAGATTTCCCCTCACTACCAACCCATAAGAAAATTCGTTGAAGCCTTCGTATTTCCTTGAGGATAGACTTGGGGGAAACCAGAATCGAGAAGAGGTAAGTAGGCATAGCCTGCATAATGGATTTGACCAGGATCAATATGCTGGGAAAATTTAAGGGACGCAGAACCCAGCTTGAAATTATTTGTTTCATTCTATCCAGTAGTCCCTTCCAAGACTCTTTCTGCAACCTTCCCACCCCTAGGGGGATCCCAAGGTATTTGGATGGGAAAGCACCTTTCAAAAAGCCCAAGATCCATAATATGTTCCTCTGAGTGGCCAGGGCAGCGTTCAGAAAAAAGACCTGAGACTTATTTGGGTTGACAGCTAGGCCTGAGGCCTTTGCGAAGAGATATAGGCTGTTTTTGAAGCTTTATGCTTCTTGGATTGAAGGATGCCCCATAAGAATAGTATCGTCAACAAATTGTTGGTATGTCTGAGGTGTCATTCCATCATGGAATTTTAACCCCCTGATTTCCCCTCGATCGGCCTGGGCTACAATGAGCCGACTCAGACCTTCCGCCATAAGGATGAAGAGGAAAGGAGAAAGAGGGTCACCTTGTCTGATACCGTGCGAGGGCTGGAAGGTGTTAGTAAGGGATCCATTAAGGAGAATATTGAAGAAGGGAGTTGTGACTAAACCCATGACCCATTCCACCCATCCTTGGTAGAAACCATAGGCCTCCAACATTTTCTCCATGAACTTCCAATTTAGTTTATAATAAGCCTTTGCTATATCAAGCTTGAACATCATACCTGATTGCCTCATGATTTTGAGTGAGTGCAGCACCTCATGGACGAGAATGACCCCATCCAGGATCTATCTTCCTTCCACAAAGCCCGACTATTGTGGGCTGATAAGCTTCGAGAGAAGGGGTTTGAGCCAGTTAGCAATGACCTTGGAGATGATTTTGTAGATGACATTACATAATGCTATCAGTCTGAATTTGTCAGGAGTGTATGCCCCTGCCTCTTTAGGTATTAGGTTTAGGAAGGTTGCATTGAAGGCTTTGAGGACACCCCTCTTGTTTCTAGATTCCTCCACAATATCCAGCACGTCCTCCTCGACCAGATTCCAGAAGTGATGGAAGAAGTTAGATATGAAACCATCAGGACCAGGAGCTTTCCCTAGGGCCATTTGATTGACAGCTTCCTCTACCTCCTGCATCCCAACTGACTTGGTCATCATTTCATTGTTTTCTCCAGTGACTTCCTTGGGAACTAAGCTGGTGGTTCGTTCAATATCCCTTCCTCTATCCCCACCATATTCACTAAGAATCTCTGAGAAGTGTTGTGTGATTTTAGCCTATATCTCTCGTCTAGTTTCCACCCTGCTACCATCCCTTTTCTTAAGTTTTTGGATTCTAGAACTGCTCCTATTCTGGATCACCAAATTATGGAAGAATTTAGTGTTTCTTTCTCCCTCCGAGCACCCAAGTTCCCACCTCAGTTTTCTCTTTGAGCCAATTGAGGAAATCCATGAAGGTCTGCTTCTTGGGGAAACTGTTGGGTCCATAAACATTCCCCAGGGAGCCCCTCACCCCCGAATCCAAGATGCGAAAGTCTGCCATGAGAGAAAACTTGTTTTTGCCCCAGTCAAAAAGCTCCACAGTCCTAGGCTGCCAAAAAATTGCCACACCACCAGATTGTTCGGCCGCATCTAGATCCATAAGGTGACTTCCTTTCCAAATTTTGTCCCTTATTTTCTCTAAGCCCTCAAGGCAGCACTTTGTTTCTTGAAGGAAAAGGATATCTGGGTTTTCCTGCTTGATTTTCCTGTTTAGTGTTTTCCACTTCCTGGGATTGTCGCACCCCCTTATATTCCATGATATGATCTTCATTGACAACCCTTTTAACTTTGGAGAAGGCCGCCCTGATTATAGGGTATTGGCCAGATTCAATTAGTCTAACTCCCACTGCTTCTATGTGTTGTTTATTCGTCTTCCTACCTCTTCTTAACTCTTCTTCCGGGGATTTCCTCTTACTGCCTTTTTGAGAATCTGGATCAATCCCTAGACTCTCATGGGCACCAGTTCAAATGATTGTCTCCTGTAGGAGTTCGATCTGGTGTCGATAGATGTAGCCTTGGCCTTTCTTCCCACATTCTTCCTCAATCGCATATAGATCTAGCTCGCTGAGTTCCATGTCGTCTCCTTCTTCCTCCTCTGTCCCTTCCATTTGTTGCACATCCTCTTCCTCTGGTATTTTGATGATATTTTCCTGTTGTTCTGTTGCGAGTTTCTCGACAAGGACTCCCCCATCCTCGTTCTCTGTCCCTAGAGCCTCAAAGGGGTTTCTGGACCTTTGCTCCTTTGTCACCTGCTCCTTTCCTGCATTAGGTCTTCCTCCCCCTCTGCTTCTTCTTTTTTTTTAACCTGTGTGAACCCATTCATTTCAGAATCTTTATCCTGACGAGGTTCAAACGGTCCAGCCCCAGGGCTTAGTTTGGGGTAGTTCCTTCCTAGATGACCATAGTCATGGCAGTGACAGAATCTGAAGGGGAGTTGCTCATAGTCAATGGGATGAATCCACTATTCTTCTTCCCAGTTTAAATTGATTGCTTCCGGGAGTTCTCTGGAAATATCCATATAGACACAGATCCAAGCAAAAGAGGTATACCTTTGGATCTTGGTTTGTTCTGCTATTTTTATGAATTCCCCCAAAGTGTTGCCAATGTCCCTCAGGGTATCCAAATCCCAGTACTCACCCAGTAGAGAGAAGAGGTGAATCCAGACTGAGGCGACCATCATATCCTCTGTCTCTGGGTTAAAACGCTCCTTCCATGGGCGAAGGTATAACCCAGCTGAGAAGAAGAAGTATGGGCCTCCCTCCATGACACTATCTATGTCTTTCTCCTTTGGCCATATCCCCACAAATTTCCCGATTAGGGACTTTTCCTTCCATGATTCAATCTTGCCTCTAACTGCCTCATATCTGATTTGAATCATTGCGATGGAAGTGGTCTTTGGCAGGAAACCCCCCAATCCAACCTTCTTTCCTAGCCTGGTTCCTGTGTGACTTTCACCTCTGGTTCCTTCCTCATCTGACTTCTCCCATGCAGGCGCTGGATCTATTCCTATCGAGGTAGCATCCCCCTACCCCGATGTCGCCATGGCTCTCCTCAGGAGGTCCAGGGCCGACGTCTGTAGGCAGACCAACGCAACCTGGCCGCCGCTCGCCCAACCTCACCAGGGGAAAACCCTAAAACCGTCTTCATAGATATCCCTCCAGCGCTCCACCTATCTGTCTTTCTTATTTTTACAGTCGTAATTTCTTCCTCCTCCCTTATATAAAGAATGTTAATAAGAGATTTTATTATATGATGTATGTAAGATAACTCTATTTTATAATATTAGAGTTAGTTATGCCTTTTAACCAAAATACCACACAAGTCATCATTACATATTCCACAGCCTCTTATATGTTGTGATTTAAAGAATTATAGAGACAATGACTACATGCCTAGTCTATATCCATACACGTGTTTACTCATTAGTAAATGTGAAACATTTAAAACTATATGTGTCATCCATGCTCAATGAAGAAAATGAGTGGTAGGTCTTACCTTCCATAAAATAATTAGCACTAGATGCTTGGGGATAGTTTATAGAATGTATTTTTATAGAAGAATACCAAAACAACCATAAAAGTTTAGAAAGAACTCAGGTATGTTGGATTAAAAGGGTAACTTTGAGGCAAGGCTAAGTGGTACTCTAGAAAGAGAATTGAGGAAATATTTCCTCTTCTCCTTGGATAAATCATTTTGGGACCAAAATCCCCTTGAAATTAGGAGGTATGATCTAAAATGGATCAGTATATAATTTTTCCTCCATTTTAGTACTTTAATGGATGAAGAATTAGAGTCATGGACTTGTAGGGGTCATTTTCATGGCCAATCTTGAAATCCATGGAGCAAGGCCAAAAAAAAAACTACCCATTTAAGGTCTAGAAATGCACCTTTCAGGGTCAAAAGATGCCATATAATATTGATTTACTTGATAGAACACATCGATATCTTGGAAATGAGTTACCATGGATTGAAGACAAGTTTTTTATAGAAATTTATAGTCTCCATAAGTTTATCTATGCTTTGACCACAATATTACCGAGTGGACGCTATGTCAACTCTCATTAGTCACACATGTAGCTAGTAATTTGTGGAATTTCAAGAAGTTCTATAAGGGAAAAACTCTAGCCCTAATTAATACCTCAACAGTGCACAAAACCTTAAACCTAAACTTCACAACAATTAGAACGAGACCAAAAATGAGCTACAAGGGAAGAAATGAATTCCATTCCTATTGTAATGATTTATGTTACATAGTTAAGTAGTGTAAATGAGTATATTGTAGAAAAACATATGAAAAGAAACACTGTGTAGTATCTTATCTTGGTTTATAGTTTCTACTTGCCCCATTGCATAATCTTTACTTCTTCCTAGATTTTATAGCGTCGTGGGTTTCTCTAGAGTACATTTGTCTTTATTGTGATTAATGATGGTTTATTTTTAAAATTGAAGGTCATTTCAATATTTGAAACATTATGATTCTGAAATTGCATCTTAATCATAATTATTCACTAGAATGTAGTAGAGTGTAATCTTACTCTAATTCTAGTAGTATATTTAGATGTTGTGACTAATTGTCTTATGGAATATCTACAATAGTTTTCAAATCAAATGTGATGCTTATTCCAGGGTTATGCTTTTAATATAACTCATAAGAGGGATGCAACATTTGAGGCCATCTCTTTTCAAAAGACATTAACTTACCTAGCAAGGGTATTTAAACCTGTTGTCAAGTTCTAGCAGAGAAAACCGTCTAGAGGGGTTTCATTTGCATGGCAGCCCAAGATCAAAACTCGTTGCTCCTAGGAGGCAACATCTAAATCCAACCATGCTAAGGGTTGGTGCGGTCCAGGTCGGGTGCAATCCCGGGTGATTTTTACAGCTTAGATGCCCCTAGATTGTGGTTTCTCATATCAAAGGCTTTCCCAGCAAGTCACAGGCCATCCAAGCAAAAAAAAAAGGTATTTAAACATATCTTAAAGCTATTAAATTTCATTTAAATTGATAATCCTTAGCTAATATATATAATATATACTTTAAACTTATTCAATCCATGCTAACACAATATTAATTTTTATTAAGTTTAAGTATATATGTGTTTACAATTATTTAACTTTTATTGTTTTTTCCTAGCAAAAAAGCATAATTTCATTTCATCTTTCAAGAACAAAATTACATTTTGTAGATACGCAACATATGTATTCAGCATAAACCATATTCGTCGAAACAAACAAAGAGGGACGAGTGTTCAGTCCCTGCCAAAACAGTGATCCACTAAGCATTCCAGAGAAAAGCTTCCACTGTAATCATAAAACTATTCAAAATATTTTTTGCATATCAGAAAAGATAAAACAAGCAAAGCAAAAGATCATTTGTATGTCCAAAATAGAAAACTGAAAGTATAAAGCATCCACAGAGAAAAAACCAGAGTCCAAAAAAGAGTCAAAATTGTGCAACCCCTTCAATAAAGGGTCTATGATAATACTCATGTGCCGTACCATCAACCAGTTCTTGAATCTTCCATTGACCTAACATCAATAGTAGACCCTCCTTCGAGGCCTTATCCGCCTCCCTGTTATCCTCCCTGTAGACATGTCTGCATGAAAAAGTATCGTAAGAGTCTAAAACAGTTGTAATAGAAGATAAAATGTTGGCAAGTCTCAGATTCCTGCACATTTGAGTCCCCTTGATCCAGTTAACCACATTCATCAAGTCACCACATACATTAAGAATTCTACACCCTTTCTCTGCTGCAAGGATGAGGAGAAGTTTCAGGCTAAGAAGCTCAGCATAATTGTTGTTGTCTTCCCCTAACCCCATCATTAATTCAAAATAGTGTTCCTCCCTAAGGAAGAGAATAGCTCCACCCCCACAATGATTCTCTTGAGCCGCTCCATAAAAAAAACCTATGGAACCGTTCTATCAATTTCCACCTCCAAAACATCCCTCTGATTTTTATTCTAATATGTTGTGGGAATGCAGAAAGAATACCTCCATTTAGATTGGCAGTGATTTCTTGAGTACATCCTTTTTCTGCAAAAATAAAGTTGTTTCGAGCTAGCCACACTCCCCAAATAACAAGCAAGGGGAGTGCTGTCATTGTTTCCAAAGAGACATATCTTCTCTAGTTTTCACACGCATACAAAATGGATAGCCCCTCCCAACTGCATAGGATGCCAAAGATCTTGGTGCATTCCTTCCACACTTCTGTGATGTAAGGGCACAACAAAAGAAGGTGCAACAAAGATTCCCCTGCATTTTTGCACAAAGAACACCAACCTGGTCCCTGGAAACTCCTTTTTTGCAAATTATCCTAGAAGGGTGCCTTGTTTTCTAGAACACACCACATGAAGAGCCTAGTTTTAGGCAGACAATTGATCTTCCATAGGGTCTTCCACCACCAAACCTCAGCCCTATTTGCACCTACAACACCGAGTTTAATATATCCTACCTTAGGGGTATATTTCCCACTCTGATCCGCATCCTAAATGAGGACATGATCCCTGTCCCATAGCTTTATCTTATCCTAGTTGAAATCCCCAATATACAATTCCATATCCCTTGTTTCTCATTCAGGAAGCCCCATATCCCTTGCAGATAACCAGGTTTGATCCCATTGATTCACCTGCAAAGGTGCCACAAGTTGAGAAAGAAAATAGATTCATCTAAGTCTCAGCTCCACCATAGCATCAACATGCAGTTTGTGTTGTTGTATAGATCCGACCCACATGTCCTCCCTGACTCTAAGTTTTCTCCCATTCCCAATGTGCCAGGAAAGACTAGCTTCAATGACATCAAAATTCTCCAACCTCCTTTAGACGTAAGAGACTTAGCAAATAAAAATATATATTTTCCAGGCCCCAACCACCCAGACCTTTCGGGATAGCTATCCTTTCCCAATGAACCCATGGAGTTACCTTTTTGAAAACATGTTCTGTGTGCCTCTTCCAATATGCCTTTTTGAAATCCAATCCAAGGACATTTAGTAAACTGGGATAGCCTCCAAAACAACTTTCACCAACACCAACCTTCCTTCTCTAGATAAACATTTATGGCTCCACTGTTTCAACCATTTTTCCATCTTGTCCAGCAACCAGACCCAATCCTGTTTCCGATAATCATTTGGTTTCAAATAGAACCCGAGGTATTTCAGTCCTCCCTCCAAACTTCCTATACCGAAAGGAAAGAAAGTCAAGTATTCCTATCTCTTCGCTTCACTTAACAGGTGGATGGACAAAGAAGATTTCCCAAAGTTTATTTCCATATCGGTGGCTTTTGAAAACAAATTCAGAATATCAGATAGGGTATTTAGTTCTCTTTCTGAACCTTAACAGAATATGAGTACATCATCCACAAAAAGTAAATGAGTCAACTACAAATCCTGTGAAATATGGATACCTCTAAAGGATCCCATACTTTTAGACTCCTTGATGGATCTTCTAAGTCCCTCTGCCACCAACAAGAAAAGTATAGGAGATAGAGGCCAGCCTTGTCTCAACCCTCTCTCTGCATGAGAAAAAGGAGATGCAGCACCGTTGATCAGAACCGAAAAATACGTAGTATTACTGCAACTCATTACTCATCTAATGAAAGCAATACCAAACCCCAAATTAGTTAGCAGTAAACTAATATACATCCATCTTACCTTGTCATAGGATTTGGCAAGGTCGATTTTCAATATAGCACCCTTGATATTTTTAGTTTTCATATTGTGTAGTCCTTCCTGGGCTACCCTAATGGCCTCATGAATATGTCTCCCCTCCAAAAATTCAAATTGTTCTTCAGTAATGTGTTCCAACAAAATCCCCTTCAGTCTTTAATCAATCACCTTGGTGACCACCTTGTAGATACAATTGCAGAGAGAAATGGGTATGAAGTCATTCAGCGAGATAGGATTATCCACCTTTGGAATCAGTGCAATAAAAGTGGAATTGAAGCTAGTCGGGATCCTATCGGTGATTCTAGTGCCATCCACAACCTTAAGTAAATCTCCACCTAGAGTTTCAAAGAGTTCCAGGAAAAATTCAATCATCCAGCCATCAAGCCCAGGGCTCTTGTCTTTCTGAAAGCTTTGCAATATAGCCTTTAGTTCACCTTCAGAGTCTTCCTCCATCAGAGCTAAATTATATTCCTCTTCCACAAACCTGGCGAACACCTAAGCAATACTAATAACTTCTACAATAGATGCTTGGAAGGGTGCTTTGTATAGCCTCTTGAAATGTTCCACCCCAGTAGTGGCCATGCCTTCAAAAGTATCATGACTCAGTACCTTGTTCATATAATAGGATCCAAACATAATTGGCTGCCTTCCTCCCTCTGGCATATGCATGAAAGAATTTAGTGTCGCCATCCCCACATTCCAGCCATATCGCTCTGCTCTTTAATCTTCACGTCTCTTCCCTATCCTAGAGCAGAGAGATCCTCTCCCTTCCAAACGAAACAACACATCATTTTCCATCTGATTCATCATACCACCCCCTACCTTGTCATAGATCCCAGAGAGCTCTTTTTCAATTTGCTTCAATTCAATGTCCTCCCTCTTTTGTTTGTCCACCTCCCAATCTTTAATAGTATCCTTCAAATTCTGGATATTCCCTGCAAACTGAAAAGATACAGTGCTCTTGTTCCCAGGATCATAGGGAATCCATCTGTTGGATATCAGAGGCAGAAACGTCTCATTTTTAAGCCAAGTATTATTGAATTTAAAAGGACTTGGAGGTTTAACAGGACCATTCTTGAATTCCAGAAAGATAGGGTAGTGATCAGAGAGTCCTCCTTTCCCCACCCATTGTCTGATAAAGTGATGCCTGTCCATAATCATTTCTGTCACCAGAAAATGATCCAGTCTCTTAGCCAAACTCCCTTCCCCACATCTGTTATTTTTCCATGTGGGTTTGAGCTTAATGGGCTCAATATCCAACCAATTCATTTCTACCAAGTTCTGAGTAAAGTATTATGTCAACAAATTGTCATGCGCATGAGGTCCCCATACCTCATCTTGCCCCAAGGATAAGTTCAAATATCCTCTGATAATCACCAATTAGCCCCTCAAAAGTGAGTTATTAAATAGCTTATCCCAGAATGGGATCCTATTAAGGTAAGGGCCATAGATGTTAACAACATTAAATATATCCACATGTTCCAGGACTTTAAAGGTCATACCTAGAACTGATTCCATACCCCAAATATTTAAAACCTTAACATTCCTGACATTCCATTCGATTGCCAAGCATTATGAATGTCCCCGCATGTCCAGAGTCTCAAAATGCCAAATTCCAAACCATCTTTCCAACCAAACTTTTATCACCTCTCCTGCCCCCAATGTTTCTTGAAGCAACAAAATATCAGGGTGATCTAAATCAACCACCCTCCTGATTACTGATATTTTCTGGGGACCAACAAGACCCCAACAATTAAAGGACATAATCATCATCTCTTACCCTTCTTCTGGGAATGCACCACTCTAAGTGCCTTTTCAATAGAAAGTTGTTTTCCATCCAGTAAATCCTTTCTAGTTTTGGTTTGAGCCTTGGAAAAGTGGGAAATTCTACCCCGCCCCCTTGGTGTCTCTACAGTGGCTTTCCCCAGCCCCCCAGATGACCCTTTTGTACATGATCGAAGGAAATACCCCGAATCAGTTGATTCAGGGGGAGAACTAGGGGGAGATACTTCGACCACGATTAGTTCCAGCATCGACTTAGATGGGGGTTCCTCAATACATGCAACAGAGATGGGTGAAGGGAGCTCTAAAGGTTGAGAGGATAGAGTCAAATTCTTAAGCCCATCCACCTAGTCGAGACCTAAAACATTCAATTGATTTGCAAATAAATTAATGGACGGAGAAAGAGTAATAGAGGAGATACCCAGTAGAGGAGCCCCAAACAGGAAAGGATCACCCACTTGTCTGATCACCTCCGCCACTAGTAGCATCGTTGGAGGATCCTCCTCCACCTCAGTCGCCTATTCAGGAGGTGAAGACGGTGGAGACGATGGGTCAGTACACCCCCCCTCTTCCCCAACCAAGGATATCCCATCTATCTTATGGCACCCATTCAAAGTTTGGACCGACAGAGAGCAATCCATTGTAGGATGACCATACACATGACAATGTCTGCATCTAAAGGGGACATTTTCATAGTCCAGAACATGATGATAAGAATATCGTCCTTAGTCCATCTGTACTGCACCAGGAAGCCCATTCCTAATGTTGATGTTAACCAGATTCCTGGCCACCCTTTTCAACTTCGTAACCTTGTAGGAGGTATCAACTTCCAGATAGGTGCCTAACAAGTTCCTAATGTGAGCAAAATGTTTTTCAAACCAAAAGGGAAGTGGGAGCCCTGGCAGTCTGACCCAAATCGGCACCAGGTCCACCCTTTCCCTACTAGCATCAAATAGAGGGTGACATCACTTCAACAATATCGACGATTGATCAAAGGACCAGTTTTGATTCAACACCCAAATTAAGTGTTCCTCACTCTAAAAATTGAAAGTGAACCACCCACGCACAAGACCTTCTACTGCAGGAACCACCCCTAAATTCGCCTGCCAACATTCCTTGGCTCATTTAACCACTTTCCGAACAAAGACCATTTTTCCCACGAAGCGACCTACCAGCGTGAGTTTGTCCATCAGTTCAATCCTCTCCCAGCCGATGTCCTCCCCAACCATGTAGTTGATGACCAAATTCATCTTGATCTAGTTTTTCTTCCATTTTCGAGCCACCTTGCTGCTGGCTCTTCCATCCTCTTCTCCGCTGGATCCTGTTGCTACCAAACCCTTCAACAATGGACTAGCATAGCCCCTGTGCTCCTGTGCTCCTATATCATGGGCCATGAACCCTAATTGTTCCACCCTTTTCGTTGAGCCCTCATTGCAGTGCGTGAACCACCACCACCCCTCTTACGCCCGTCTGCGATCAGACCCAACAAAACCCTGTCTTCCCCTTCTACAGTTCCCAACCGCCCCTAGAGACCAATGAATTTGGCCCCTTCCGACTTGCTACACAACCATCACTCGAGAAAAATGAAACTTTCAACATCTAAAACAGTTGTGGGGAAGACAGTAACAATTTCGACGAGGAAAATCCATCACCATCTGCTGGTAAAGGGTGTGCAACAGAGAATCCCTATGTCCAAGGCTGCTAAATGGCAACCACCTCTTATAACAAGCATCCACCTATCGAATGCCGGAAAATGCCCTCTTCCAAGTGTTCAAAAGAGTAATCCACCAGATCCTCCTCAGCCATTGTTCACGGGCAGCTAGATCTTTAAAAAAACCAGATAAAAAATAATAGTTAACAGGTTTTACCTCTAGCCTAATAATAAATGGGTTAAAACTTGTCTCCCAAGGTAAAAACTCCACCGCGGTCAACCCTCATGTAACAAATATAAAATACAATATTAATTAGACTATTAGGTTAATAGTGAAAGGGTGTAACCCTTCACTATGTTGGATGAGGCCGTATAAAAGGCGAGCTTATTGTACATTTTAGGCATCATCCAATATATTATTATTATTCATATTCATTATTAATATGATAGTTGGATTCGACTAACGGACAACCGGATTCAGTTGCTCCAGTTGGTATTAGAGCTCAGATTCGGCTCATCCCCACACTACTTTTTCTGCTACCCTGCACTTCGCTCCACTCCCCTCTCTCCTCAATGTTTCTCCCCCTCCATACTCTTCTATGTTCCAATATCTCCAACGCTTCCCTCTACACCACCTGCACGCTTCCCCAACTGCACCCTCGCGCCTCCTGCATCTCCCACACTCTACCACACTCCCTCCTCACCATCCTCCTTCCACGCGCACAATCCATCCTTCTCCCATCATGCCCAATGCCTCACCCTTCTTCCCTTGCTTCATTTTCCATTCCACCCTGACCCCCGCTAACCTACGCTAACCCCCACTGCTAATCTTCCACGCTGCCTCTGCTGTCCAACTGGCCACGCTCCCACTTGCAACTCTCCCACTCCTTCGAGATCACTCCAACCCCTCTTCCACCACATCTTCGCCTATCCGCTCCAGCTTCCATCCTGGCCTCCCATTCCTGCTCCGCCTTCACTCCTGTGCGCCACCGTTCCCCTTCCTCTACGACGCCTCCCACTCCATCTACATCTCCCAACCACACCCCCGGGCCAGCCTCTCACACTCCATCTCTGCTAGCTCACCTTTCTGCACACCATACCCACGACCAACTTCAAGTTGTTGCCCCACTTCTCGCTGCTCCTTCACCCATCGGCTCCATCCCCCATCTGCGCGTTTCCTTCCCACCATCCGCTCCATTATCTCCACGTTAACCTAAACCTGCAACAAAAACAAAAAATAAAAGCAAAACAATATATTGTAATATATTATATTATAATATAATATATTAATAATATATTTAAATAAATTCAAAATTGAAAAAAAAATCAAATCTTATATTTAATATTATAATATTTGTTTTAAAAAAAAACTATATAAAATATAATATAGTTTAAATATATTAATTAAAATAATACGCTAATAATATATTAATCAATATATATATATATATATATATATATAATATTAATTAATTAATATATTATTAGCCAAAATAGCGTTGAAATACACACCTCCGCATACAAGGTCCAAGACCATGGCGGAGCTAAAAGAGCAAATCGAAAAAATGGAGAAGGACATAAGGTCCCTTGCCGCTGACCTAAAATGCTTAAAGGAAAAGACACAAAATAACAATACATTACTCAAAGATGAGCTTGTTGTGGTACTAGAAAGGAGGCTCGACGACAAACTTGACATCCTGAACAAAAAACAAAAAGACTTGGATTAACAATGCGACGCTTAAGCAAGAGATAGAAACACAAGTACTGTCAGATATGGAGGCATGATTAAACAACAAAATAGACGCTATAAGTAAAATAGTAGAGAAAAGAAAAACTAAAAATCACCGCCAACAACAAAGCAATTCAGATATGTCACTTTCATCGTCCAGTAGTTCCGAGCCACCATCAAACCATAAGGCAAAAAGAAATCAACGTCATCCTTACAAAGTGTACCCACCTAAGGCAAAAATAGAGTTGTCGAAATACAATGGGAGTGAAGACCAATGCATTGCTTGGCTAAACAAAGCAGAAGAATACTTCAACATTTACAACATTCAATCTGACGAGGAGAAGGTGAAATATGCGTCAATGCATATGGAAGGGTACGCCTATAATTGGTACTTATGGTGGAAGAGAGATAACTTTACCTACACCTGGAACTTGTTCAAAAATGATTTTTTTAATAGGTTTCAAGGAATCAAAGAAAATGAAATTTTCACTAAACTTACCAGACTGCAACAAGTCGAAAACGTTGAGGAATTCACACATCAGTGGGAATCCTTATCGACACGAGTATGTGGGTTATCTGACAAGCAAAGACTCGAAACCTATTTAGGAGGTCTTAAACCACACCTCCAAAAAGAGTTAAAGTTACATGACATACCTAACGTAGAAGTAGCAAGACGTAAAGCAAAAGCCGCAGAACGCAAATTGAAAGGAATAAAAACAAAAGGCGATAACCATTATCAGCAAGAAAAAGAGACACAATGTAGATACTATGCAGATACTTGGTCACCCGGTCATCAATGCCACAAACCTCAATCATATGCCTATGAAATGGAAAATAGATCGAAGTCATCTAACAGTGACGTTGATAATAGAAAAAAGAAGAAAAACATATGTCGTCGATGCGGTGATGATTGGACCCCTGGTCATAAATGTAGGAACAATGAGACAATACACTGCAAAATCATCAATGGAAAGGAAGTGCAAGTCTCTGCACAAGAGACCTCGTCCGATTCTAATACCGACACCGAGTCCGAATGAAGAAACGACACTAGGAAAATACTTGAGCTTTGAGGAGAAAGCTTCCATAAGGGAGTGGCAACGTAACAAATATAAAATACAATATTAATTAGACTATTAGGTTAATAGTGAAAGGGTGTAACCGTTCACTATGTTGGCTCAAGCTGTATAAAAGGCGAGCTTATTGTACATTTTAGGCATCATCTAATATATTATTATTATTCATATTCATTATTAATATGATAGTCACATTCGATTAACGGACAACCGGATTCGGTTGCTCCACCTCATCTGCCTTTTGTACGTCGATTTGTGCAGTCCCTCACGCAAGCCCCTCTATCGTCTGTCAAACCGCCGCAGACTACAGCCATGCCTACAAGTAGTCCAAACCTAATCGCTAGGCATCGCTGCGAACCCTAGCTCCTCGTCCGTCTACTCTGCGTGTAATTTTAGCATCAAAAAGTATGTCACCATTTAACTTTTATATATTGCATGTTAATGAATTTATGATTGTATCACTTTTTATTAATGTGTCTCACTTTTTATTAAAATATGGTGATGAAAATTTAACATTTTACATGTTCTTAACGGCCTTAAATAGAAATATGGTTGACTTAAATAGTTTGCTTTTATTTAAAACTCTTTGGGGAGCTTTTAAGAGTAGCTTTACTTAGATTGACATTCATGTAAGCCATTTTTCATGCTCGTTTTACCATCCAATATTCATGATTTCACACATGTATAATTATATTCTAGAAGGTTGACATTATCTTAGTGGTTGTTTAATACAATTTTTATGCATATTTTTTTATGGATATTATATTTGGATTATTTATTATTATTATCATGCTTAATGGATAATTATCATGCTTAATGGATGAGTCATGTATAATTATATTCTAAACTGTCAGTTGATTATTTAATAGAATTCTTTTAATTTTATGTGTATTTTCTTATACATATTATATTTGGATTATTTTTTTATCATTACCATGTTTAATGGATAAATACTCTACAATTTAAATGATATTAACAATGTTTTTTTTAATATTGGATAAATACCATGTAATTTATATGATAGATTACAATATTAAAATAGATATTTTCTTATGAATATTATATTTGATTTACATTTTATCATTATCATGTTTAATATATGAATATCATACAATTTATATGATAGGTTATAGTATCAAACATGACGTTTTTTTAGATTTCATCCTACAATTACTTGCTTATGGTTGGTAATGTTAAGAGTAGAATAGTTAATATGGTTTGAACATGGTCAATGTGATTATCAAATTTAATTTCAATAAGTTAATGAATTTCCAATTAATGGCATTTTTACTTGATTTACTTGCTTATGAATATCATGCAAATTACAATATTAATAATGGATATTTTCTTATGAATATTATATTTGATTTACATTTTATCATTATCATGTTTAATGTATGAATATCATACAACTTATATGATAGGTTATAGTATTAAATATGGCAATTTTTAGATTGGATCGTACAATTGCTTGCTTATGGTTAGTAATGTTAAGAGTAGATTAGTTAATATGGTTTGAACATGGTGAATGTGATTATCAAATTTAATTTCAATAAGTTAATGAATTTCATCATTCTTACTTAGTTAATTGATATATAATTTTATATTTATCATATTTATAGATTTTCACTTAACTAATTGATATATAAATTTGTATTTGTTACTATGCCAAAATGTTATATTCATTTCTGCAATCACATTTTGTTGTTTATATTTTACAATTTGGAGTGGACAATGAAAGATCCTCTTCCTAGATTGCAGGAAGATGACATAAGTGTAACGTCAAGATTTATTTTATGGTATTGGTTCCAAATTCCAAATAAACAATTATAAATTTAGTAAGTGAAGCATAAATAACTTAACTTGTGGTTTATCAATGTTCATCAACACAAAATAAGTGGTTATGTTATAATAATAATAATAATTTATTTTAAGGTTACCTCCAAGAGAGACACCAATTTGGTGTATAAGACCCCTTGTTTGTGGGACAAGGAACCCCTCTGACCTCATAAAAGGAAACACATGATCTTAACCATTATGCCCACTCATGACATTGCCTTCCTCAATTTTAATATTAAAAATACATTCCATCATCCTCCCATCATCCTCAGCTGGTGCAAGTATTTCCTTGGATTCTGATTGGATTTCCATGATTTCATGCTGATTCTTGAATGCTTCCATATCAATACAAGTAGTAGATAAGTGAAGCTTTGAAAGTCAATCCGATCCACCTATATTTCTGAAGCCTTCGTTTGCATAGGATCCCATCCTTTCATGCTACGCATGCCAACTCATCCATCCTTCCATATTGACACATATAGGAAACGTGTGAGGCTGTAACAGTCAGGTGACCCACTTATATTTATCACGCTTGCAGAGTTCATGATTTCATGGCCACTACTTGAGCATTACAAGCGAATAAGTTCTTCCAAAATTCAAGTTGCAGGCGCATGCCTAAGAATGAAATATAAATTTAGAATGGATTTGCATATCAGCTGTTGTAAATAAAAAATTCAAAATCGCAATAATTCGAAGATCTCAGTTATTATCAAATCGCAATAATAACTACTAGTTGTCATTTTTCTGTCAACACGTAATGGCGATTATTTCTCAGGTATTGCAGAATCCCTTTCAGGCATTGTAGAATTCTGCGATCACAGTATCCCTCTTCTCTGTGGTATTGCAGCATCCCTTTCAGGTATTGTAGAATTAGTCAATCTAACTTTTGAGTGTGGAATTAGACAATCTAAATTTTGACCCAATTCAGAATCGATTTCTTATTTTAAATAATCTATCTTTGAATATATATATAATCTAACTTTTGAGTGTGGAATTAGACAATCTAAATTTTGACCCAATTCAGAATCGATTTCCTGACGATGGCGGGCGAGGGTTTCCTGCGGTGCGCGGGTTTGATGGCAGGACAGGTTATACCACTTGCTGGGCTATTGAACTGATGCTTGAGAGGGTGGGCGTGATATCAGGTTTGCGGGTATACCATTGAACGTTCCTCTCAGCGCACCCGTTGATTTTTCTGTGTCAGACGTGTGGGTTTTATTTTTATTTGGGCAATTTTGTATGGCTGTTCCCCACTGTTTAGTATCCTAGATCCCCCCGCTCTTGCACTATTTTCCTGGCATCGTTTGGTCTGTTTAGGTTTTGTTCTGCGCTGGCCCGGGCCTTTTGGCACACATCAACCGCTGGAGTCCCTCCTCATAGTTGAGGATTAGTACCAACCAGCATAAACAAGTGGGAATTGTAAATAATAGTTGGTGTTTGCAAATGGGTGTTTATGCTACTTGGCTTCTGCTCTGATGGGTTGACTTGTGATTTTTTCGTCGTTTGTGCTGTATTTTCTTCTCTCGGGCCACTAGAAGCTTCTGCCACCCGGATGCCAGGTTGACCTTGCTTGTTCTGTCGCTTTTAGCGTATGGTGGTATGATTGGTATTTCTGGGTTTGGATTCTTGGCTCGTGACTCTGAGCGGATGGGTTGACTTATGATTTCTGCTGGGTTCTTACCGGTTCAGCGAGGTTTATTTCTGTTCTCGTGCCTGTCATTGTCTGCGTGTTTTTCTGGGTGGTTAAGGGGGTGGTTTAGTGGCTTGGGTTTCCTTTGTTTTTTCTGGGTGTTGGCGGAAGTTCCTTAACTAGGGTTGCACCGAGGTTTTGGGGCTGCACCTTCGTTCACTTATCTGGGTTTTGCAGCAGATTTTATTGCCAGGCGGTTTCCATTCGTGCTTGGGTTAGTTTCGAGGCTTTTTGTTTGTCTCCCTCAGTGTATCTTTATGCCGGCTCCACTAGAGCGGCCGGCCACTGTTCCGGCCGGTGGTGGTGCAGACCGTTTTAGACGTCGAAGGAAGACTAAAACCCTAAAGGCAAGGGAGGGCAAGTTAAGTTATGTGGTTGGCAGAGATATTTATATCAACAGAGTGGATGCCTTGTGCTCCTAAGCCCTCATCGGGAGGCTTGAATATGCATCTATGGACAAGAAACAGTGGGTTGAGTGGGCCACGGAGAGGTGGAAGCCACTTATAAATTACGTACCTACCATTAGCCTCTTGGTCCGTGGGTGGATAGTGTTCGTCTTTTTGGAGGATGGGCATGCTACCTTTGTATTAAACAGGCCGTGGAGGGTTGGTAAGGGCTCTTTGGTTCTTGATAGGTGGCATGTGCACTTTGATCCGGCTCGTGAAAGGATAAAAAAGAGACACATTTGGACTCTTTTACCAGGGCTGCCCTTTCCACTCTGGAACCGTGCTATCCTGGAAGGTATTGGAAATACAATCGGTCATTTCATTGTGGTTGATGAGGATTTCATGAATGCTTTCAACAAAAGGATTGCAAAAATCTTGGTGGAACTCGACACCTCCATCGGTCTGCCGGCTGACATTGATATACTTTGCAATGAGCGCCTTCTTTCTCAAAGAATTGATTATCAGGGTGTTCCTTTCCGTTGTAGCTGCTGCCAAGAGATTGGGCATTTGAGACGAAATTGCACATCGCTTCGTCTATCATCCTGTTCTCCGGGCTCTCTCTCACCCCTCGTAGATCAGATGTCTCCCATATCGGTGCTGGGGCAAAATAAGGTAAGGCAATCCTCTATACTTCCACTGTCTTCTTTCGATAATTTGAAAGATGCTTGTACTTTATTCGATGATGCATATGATTCAGAGATTGCCTACTTGGATTCGTTTGCCCCGTGTAGTGCCCCCATGTTGTCGTCGGTCCCGGGCATTCCCTTGGTGAACCCCACTATCCCGCCTGCGGTGGTAGTTACTGAAGGGGTTAATGGGTCTGACTTGTCACATGTCTCTCTTGACGGCTTATCTATCCCACTGCATGCCCCTACGTCGAGATTTTCTGGTCCCCCCTCTCCTTCCCTGATTACCTCCTTCGACAAGAAGGATGAGGCTGCAGGTCGTATGACTCCCCCCACTGTTCCCACTCTGAAGATGGCTCTAACCGATAGTCCTTCTCGAGGGGATGGGTCTAGTTTGTCCCACACCACACATTCCATGGGTGTGGGGTCTCCCTCTCCTTCTCCATTGTACTCTTGCGGTTTTGATTCTGCTATAGCCCACGCTCCCATCCTCAGGGATGATGATGCTCGCCTAGTGGATTCTAGCCGTGTTATTACCCCATCTGATGCTTCTCCTTTACATGACTCGGTGTTGGATGATGGACACGCCCGACCCCTTTTTTCGACATCAGACTTCCCTCCACTTGTTCCCTCAGGTCCTTTATCCGCCTCACCTCCCCATAGCCCTGTTAATTCTCCGTCTTTTTCCGATCCTTCTCTCCACAAATCATTGAACATCTTCTCAGATAAGACACCACTATCGCCGTCGGTTCTCCCTCTTGACTCCACTCGGTTCGAAAATGTCACCATTAGGAGGAGGAAAAAAAACCATCGTCGGTCTTAGCTGAATCTCTTGCACCAGCTCCTCATACTCCATTATCCACCCGTCTAAAGAACGCGGCTCGTATGACTGTTTCCTCAAACCAAAGGGTCCTTAGAGCTATGACCCCTCCACATTCGGATACCTAATGCGTATTCTTTCACTGAATGTTCGAGGGTTAGGAGGCTCAGCCAAACAGAAAAGCCTCCGCCATTTGTTTTTATCACTTTCCCCGGATGTGGTGCTCCTACAGGAAACTATGACCAGCACTTATCCGGCTCTCTATGCCTTCTCCAAGCTGTGTCCTGGGTGGGAATTTTGTGCACTCGACTCTTCGGGGCTCTCTGGAGGCATCCTCTCTGGATGGAACCCAAAGGTGCTTAGATGTAAAGCTTTTCATACTCTGGCGGGTATTTTACTTAAAGTTTCGCTGAGGGGGTCATCCTTACATTTCTCCTTACTAAATGTCTATGGCCCTTACCTTCATCGGGATACATTTTGGAATGCTGTTGCTTCGGGAGGTATCCTCTCACTACCAAACCTTATTCTTGCTGGGGACCTGAACTTTACTCTGAATGCCTCTAAAATATGGGGTAAAAAGCTCTTCTTGACCCCTTAGGCCCCTTCCTCTCCACTTTATTCACTGATCATCATCTTGTGGACATTGCTCCTTTCTATGCCGGTCCTACTTGGAGAAATGGTGGGGCGAGGGAAGATGGCATCTCCAAAAGACTAGACCGTTTTTTGCTATCAGCACCCCTCATTAGTTGTTTGCCAAGACACCGTGTATGGGCTCATAGATGCGGGATTTCTGATCATTTCCCAGTTTTGCTTGAATGGGGTGAACCTCAGAGTCCATGTCTTTACCCTTTTAAAATTAACCATTCTTGGCTTGGAAATGAGGATTTTGAAAATTTGATTCGTCATACTTGGCCTTCCCTCCCGACGGATACTACATTGGATGCTATGCTTGTTCTCTCTTCTCAGCTTCGCCTATTGAAAGAGAAGGTGAAAGTTTGGACAAAGGCGGAGGCTATAAGATTGAAGGACATTTCTGTGAACTTGGAAGTAGAAATATATTCCATCTTACTCTCGTCTCAATCTGTTATATTAACCCAGGATCAGCAGTGCAGATTGAATGATTTAAAAGCAGTATATAAAAAACATTTGGATCATGAATTGAACTCTGCTAGATTACAAAGCAGAGTCACTTGGGCAAAATTTGGGGATGCCAATACCAAATTTTTCCATGCTGTGGCTTCTGCTCGGAAAAATCAGAATGCCATTTGGAGTTTACAGGATGAAGAGGGTAACTAGATATCGAATGATCATAGCATAAAAGCCCTCGGGGTGCGCCATTTTAAAGATATTTTTGTTGATGATAGGATGACCAATCTTTCTGCTCAGCTGAAGGTTATACGTCTCTTTCCTTCCTATGTCTCTGGGGAAGATCAATCTGCCTTTACCAGCCCTGTTTCCCTTTCTGAAATTGAAGGGGCTTTAAAGACTTTTAAAAAAGATAAAGCCCCTGGGCCTGATGGTTGGACGGTTGAGTTTTATTTACACTTTTTTGATCTTCTGGGTCCCTCTTTGGGTAATCTAGTAGAAACCTCTCGTCTTCTGGGGAAAGTTGCCCCTTCTATTAATTCTACCTTTATAGCCCTTATTCCAAAAGTAGAACACCCTATCAGCTTTGGGGATTTTCGGCCCATATCTTTATGCAATCTTTGCTATAAACTGATCTCTAAAGTGGCGGAATCGAGACTCAAGCCCTTTTTAGACTCCTCAGTCTCTCCTCAGCAGTTTGGTTTCCTCAAGAACCGCCGGATACATGAGCCTGTTGCTATTACTCAGGAAGTACTCCATTCAGTAAAATTGATGAAGAAATCGGCTCTCATACTTAAGTTGGACTTGACTAAGGCTTTCGACAGGGTTAATTGGACATTCATCAGGCTGATTCTTATCCAGATTGGGGTCCCCCTTGTGGGTGTGAATTGGATTATGGGGTGTATCTCTTCGGCAAATTTCGTTGTCCTCGTCAATGGTTCACCTTCCTCTTTCTTCCCTGCTTCTCGTGGCATTAGACAAGGCTGTCCGTTATCCCCGTTACTCTTTATTTTGGTCATTGAAGAACTTAACCTCCTGATCGAGGATGCCAAGCGAAATGGTGTTATAAAAGGAATCAAGATTTTGGCTAATCTTTCTCTCACTCACTTACTCTTTGTAGATGATGTGATCTTTTTCGAGTTGGGCTCATTTGAGGATTGGATAGCTTTTAAGGTTTTACTTGAAACTTTCTGTGAAGCCACTGGCATGAAGATCAATTTGGATAAGTCTTGCTTCCTCCATTATGAATTGGATGAAGCATTGCTGGGCAGAATTTCAGGCATCATGCCCTATAGATTTGCTCACCTCAATCATGGTTTCACTTACCTTGGTTTTTACTTGAAGCCCTCGGGCTATCTTGTCAAAGATTGGCTTTGGATTATATCAAAATTTGAGAACCGTATCAACCATTGGACAAACCGGCTCTTGTCTTTGGGTGGTCATCTGGTCCTGGTTCGTTCTGTCCTTACTTGCTTGCTGGTCTATTGGTTTGCACTTTTCCCTATCCCCTCTTCCATTCTGGAAAAGCTCAGGAAACTTATCTATTCTTTCCTTTGGGGGTCTTCGGCCAAACATAAAAAGTTCCACCTGTCAGATTGGCACTTGTTGGCTCGTCCCATTTCCCTGGGGGGCTGGGGTATTAAACATCTTCCACTCTTCAGCTTGTCATTGAGGATGAAGAGTTTTTGGTTTGCCTCGAACAATTTTGGCATTTGGAATCATCTACTAAAGGCAAAATATATGAAGAATATGACACTGCAATCTTGGTTCAGACTTAAAAAATTCAGGCATTGGAATGCTTCGCTAATTTGGAAAGGCTTTCTAAAAACTTTGCACTGGATTGGGAAAGGTTTACTTTGGCAAGTTGGGAATGGTACTGAGGTTCGTGTTGGTGTGGACCCCATTGTTGGATTAGGTTGTTCTTATATACTGCCTGATGAGTTGACATTATACCTGGAAGACTATGGGATATGCACTCTCGATCAGGCAAAAAATCACACTACCGGTCATTGGTTTTCTGCTAAGGAGCTTGATCTATGTGAAGACTGGTGTTGATTGCATGGGCAGACCCGGGTTTACTATAATTAATCAACAACACCCCAAACTCACTGGCCCTTTCGGCAACAGACCGCAAAGCGATCTGAAGTCTCACCCGAAGTGAATCTAATGGGTTGGTCAAGACTCAAGTGTCTTGGACCAGGTTCTGAATATCCTACTTCTTTCCCCTTTCTCCTGTGCGCCACTAGGTCAACTAGCTCTGCGCATCGCACGTCCCCTTCTACTAGCAGCACTTTCTCCCGAGCGATGCTCAACCCCGCACCAGTTGCTCGGATTCCTCTCACGTCGCACAACTTCCACTTACTCGCAGCTTTCCAATCCTTACTACATCTCTGCGCACCGCGGAA
>LPNX010991916.1:0-13567 GCA_001517045.1 Pseudotsuga menziesii
GAGCAGCGACTTGATAGGATCTCCTGCTCCGTCGTCTCTCTTTTCTTCCGCCATGGGAGGTCGTTTGGGACGGCGAGAATGATCAAGTGAAACTAGTTCGGGACCAAACTCTCTGTACTCGGACCTCGTTGGGGACATGCACCGAGAAACAATCAAAGAGCAGATTGCTCTGATACCGCTGATCCGGATTTAGGCGTGAACGAAATGAAAGAACATATACAGAGTCATAATAATAGACATTTTGCAAATATAACAGAGATACAGTAAACACATATTCTATTAAATGGCGAA
The DNA here is from genome assembly GCA_001517045.1 of Pseudotsuga menziesii. Lineage (NCBI taxonomy): Eukaryota > Viridiplantae > Streptophyta > Pinopsida > Pinales > Pinaceae > Pseudotsuga > Pseudotsuga menziesii. The sequence goes on from LPNX010991916.1 coordinate 292, forward strand.
AATAGAACAGACTGTAATAAAATTGCTAGAATGGTGGTAGTGATCTCTGAGAAGAGATGTGGCTGCTACGCTCATTCGTGCCAAGCTGAATACAAAATGAGGCCAAAGGGGCCTATTTATTACAAAAAATGAGGTGAGAACCCCAAAAGTCCCAAAACGTAGCCCTAGAAGATGAACCGTCATAAAGTTTGCGGCCCCACGGTGGTAAGTTGAACAATCAACTTCCCGGGGTCATAACTTTTGCATACGATCTCCGATTTGGGAGTTCGAGAACTCGTTGGAAAGGTTGGTCTAAGCTTTACAACTTTTGGTCGGCCAAATGCATGTTGATGGCAACCATTTGGCCCCGAATCTCCAAAAAAACGTCGTTTAAGGCCTCAAAACGGCCCCGGAAGTTTAGGACTCGAAAAACTGCCGAAAAATAACTAGGAAACTGCCACAATGAACAATTGTTTTGAGCCAGTGGAATAGGTGGGTGGACACCGATCTCCATCTGGATCAGTTGGACATTGAGAGGATGGGAGAGGAGATTGAGTACAGAGCAGAATGTTTCATCATTAAACTTCCAGCTGCTTTCATTATGATATTAAATGCATTTGATAGCAGGTGGTGGAGGCTGATAATAAGCTCGCAGTATTGCTGCGTGTGGAATCAAACAATAAAAGCCATGGATTATCTCATGAATTACACAAGACGACTTTCATTTGTCCTTTGGCATTCTCCTGCAGGTGATAGTTTGAGTTGACAATCTCATTTTGGTTTCCCTGTGGAGTCTTCAGGAAATTTAGTTACTGGTGACTTTGGTTCAAGACATTGGTGGGTTTTTTGCTCGGTAGTTCATTGGTCCCGAAAGTTAGAGTTTGCTCTTTGTATATCAGATTTTGATTCTGGAGGTGCTCTTTGTACCCTGTGAATGGTTTGGTGGTCGCTTATCTTGCTTGACAACACCATAGACGAGACTCTCAATTCTCTGGGGAGGCACTCGGGTAAGCTCTCGTTTGAATGCGACTTGGTTTTCGTGTTCAATTACCTTCATGTTTATGTTTATGTCTCCTCTCAGCCTTTTAAAGCCAATGATCCCTTCAACTATTTAAATCTTGTTGAGTTTCCTTCGTGGGTTTATTATGAACCCCTTCGAGCTCTTGTTTCATTTCAGCCACCTTTTCGGGCCCCTTCATACTTGCTCTGGCTCCACCTTTCTCCCCCTATCGTGCCTCCACAAAAGCGCTCTCGTAATCCCTCATCTAGCTCCTATGCTCCCCCTGACAGAGCCATGCAAAGCGTATCTCATTTGGCCCATCTCTTCAGAAATTCGATTCTAGACCCTGTTAAAGAGGATATCGAAGAAACAGAAAGTGAGGCTCAACTCACTAGAGGATGTATCACTGACCAAGAGGTGAAAAATGAATTTGAATCCCTCGTCCTTGACCCGGGCTATTCAAGAGGTCGAACCTCTCTCCATTTGAAAACAATGGACTACTATTGGCAGCAAAAGTATGTTCTCGGTCGCGCCCTTGTGGAAAGAGGGGAAGCACATGAGGCTAATCTCTTGAAGTTAGATGAGCTCTCCTGCAACATGCATCAGATTGCAGGTCATCTGGGAATCAAGTTGGTTGACTCCATGTTGACTCTGATATCAAGCCTGATATTGGCCAAGTTTCTTTTTTCTGTTATGGATTACTTTTTATTTTCTTATGAATACCTGCAAATGTTATGTATTAAGGAATTCTGAAACTAAATGGTTCAATCTCGTGTCATTTAGAAGTAGATTTTAATTTTTGAAATTGTGAGCCTATTTTCCCTGTGTAGGGAGGGCTCATTTTAAATGCTTGGTTGACTCCATGTTGACTCTGATATCAAGCCTGATATTGGCCTAGTTTCTTTTTTCTGTTATGGATTACTTTTTATTTTCTTTTGAATACCTACAAATGTTATGTATTAAGGAATTCTGAAACTAAATGGTTCAATCTCGTATCGTTTAGAAGTAGATTTTAATTTTTGAAATTGTGAGCCTATTTTCCCTAATGTAGGGAGGGCTCATTTTAAATGCTCTTTTTGTAAATCTTTTGGAAGGAAATAGAAGGCACTATCTTATTTACAAAAAATAAACTGATATAACCAAGAAGGTTGAAGAGGAAATTTATAAAAAGGTTAAAGTTTTACATATCAATAAAGTCAAACAAAGAATACCAAAATCAAAGAAAGAAGGAAAGAAGAAATTGAGGACAATGTTACCCTTTAGCTTCAAAAGTATATGGTTGAAAACTACAAGAAGGTACTCATCAATATGTAATTGAAGAAGTGAAGATCTAACTAAATAAAGTAAAAGTTAAATTGACAAACCTCACATAAATGTTTGACAACATTCTCTTGCAAGTAACTACAATCGAAAATCAAACACATAAGCTATGACATTTTACTATACTAGAAAGGAAGTTCGAGGCAATATTCCTCAAAGGTAAATGAGAACTCTCAAAATTGAAGCCACTATTAGAGAAAATTTCAACTCAAAATGGGCCTTTCAACCCTAAGCCAAATTCCATGTCATCATGTGTTAACCAATGAAATTTCTTTAGAATTCAAATACACTATAGGTCTTAAACAAAATTTTAATATAAATTTGGGGATAGGTGAAATTTTTTTATAGTATAATTTGTCTACCTGCTGCCCAAGCTGCCCGAAATTATCTTGGATATTGAAAATGAAATTAATATGCTAACCGGTTTTACGTAATATGCGACTAAGAAACTGCGAACTAATTTGTGGCGTGGAGGAGCATTGGCGTGAACCTGCTCGACTCTGCCTCGAGCATCATGCTTGGGCTTCGATCCAGCGTGGGATTGGTGCATGCAGATTGAAAGATCTGTGCTGGAGTTGTTATCGCTGGACAGCAGTGAGACCTTACAGCGTGGATAAAGATCCGTAGGCTGTCTGCAACTTGCACTCACTAGTGCTGGACAGTGGGCCCTCCCCATGAGCTCTTAGGATGGATTAGATCACTGGTGGGACAGACCGATGGGTATGCCGTCGGATCTACGTTCTGAGGCCTTCAACCAGCTCATTTCTTCTCAAGCCAAAAGATCGGGTAAATGAATACCACCGAAATTCGTCAAAAGACTTGAAGATGTCCTTGAAGTTGCTCTCCCTCCGGAAGAAACTATGCGGGTTGCCCTCTCCTTGGCAGATCGAGCTCTAATAGGGAAATTCACGGGTCTCTGGCTCTCGCTAAAAACCACAGACAGCTGGGTCCAAAGAAACTAGAGGCCCCTAATAACCAAAAACGTAGCATCATACTCTGTTGGAAGAGGATTCTTTTTGTTCGACTTCGAATCTAAGGAAGATAAAGACTTAATTTTCAGGAACGGGCCCTATTTCATGGGACCACAAGGCCTCTACCTTAATGGGTGGACCCTGGATTTCGATCCCGAGGCTGACACCCCCAAAGCTGTCCCAATCTGGGTCAGACTACCCAACCTTCCCATGCACTGTTGGAACCCTAAATCCCTCCAGGCAATAGGGACTGCACTAGGGAAATACATTGATATGGCTAGCCCAAAGGACCAATACGCATGCGCCCGAATATGCGTGGAGGTGGATCTTGAAGCTGGACTGCCAGAGGCTTTAAAAATTTCAGTGGGGAACTGGTCCCACTTCCAAAAGCTCGACTATGAACAGCTTTCGTTCAAGTGCAGAGGCTGTCAAGAATATGGGCACTTCCTCCGGAATTGCACTAAAAAACCGGAACCCCAATAGGATAAAGCGGAAGGTTGGCAAAAGGTTAATAGATCAAGAACTAAAAATCAAGATGGGGAGACCTCTAAGAAGGGTGAAAGCAACAAAGAAGTTAGATCTATTCCTCTTGAAGGATCCCAAGAAACCCCTAAGCTCAAAGAAACTACTGAACCAAGGGATGAAATCACTGAGGCAGAAGAGAAATCAAGTAGTGGAGATAGCAAAGAACCAAAAGTAGCACCTCCAGACCAACAAGCCACAGATCATGATAAAGAACCAACAATGACCAATGAATCAGAAAGTATGGGGAAGTCAGAGGAAGATACTGAAACAGAAGAAGAAGAAGAGGAAGAAGGGGAAATAGAGTTGACTACCCCGAGACTGACCAAAACTAAAGGAAGAAAATCCAAAAAAGAAGCAAGGGAACAGGCGACCTATAAGGATAAGTTGCAAGGATCCCAGCTTACCCTGGAAAAACTGCTAAAGAACACGAGAAATACCCATCAGCAAGGGCATGCCTAGAAAGGGATGCCAACGATCTCTAAATGTAAATAATGAAAGTCCTCTCCTAGAATTGCAGAGGTCTCGGTAGCAAAAGCAAGGAAGAATCTATGTTAGATCTAATCTCTCTTCACCAACTAGACATTTTGCTGATCCAGGAGACCAAGATGGAGGAAGACACATTCCTCTATGTAAGCCAGAAATTCTGGAAAAAAGGAGGCAAAGCCGCTATAAGCTCAAGGGGTGTCTCTGGAGGCATTGGAACTCTATGGGATGACAAGAAATACGAAGCTGTTGATATCAAGTACAGCTCTTCCTGGATCCTCACACTGCTGAGGCAAAAAGAAATGAATACTCTAGTAAGTCTCTTCAACATTTATGCACCTAACTCTTACGCTGAAAAAAAAGTATGCTGGAATCTTCTCCAGGAAGAAAGAAGCAATTTATTAGGTAATGTAATTCTGGCAGGGGATCTAAATATCATTCTCAGCCAAGGTGAAAAAAGAGGGGGCTCCCTGATCAGAGACCCCGTCAAAGAAATCGTTGAAGATACTATGTCGGAATGGGACCTTATGGATGGTAAGCCCTCCTCAGGAAATTACACTTGGAATAATAAACGGATTGGGCCTGGGCACATTGCTGCCAGGCTAGACCGCTTCCTTGTTCAGGACACCTTCCTCCTTCTTGGACTGAATCTTTCCTCCAGAATATTACCATTTGGAGGATTAGACCACAAGCCCATCCTCCTTGAGATGGTGTCGGTTAAAAACCTGGGGCCAATTCCATTCAGATTCAATCCTTTGTGGGCTTCTCACTCTGAGTTCCTACAGATTGTAGCGAATTCTTGGGCACCCCCGGTTACAGGATCCTCTTCTTACGTCTGGGAGGAGAAAATAAGGAGACTGAAGAAAGCTCTGAAAACTTGGGCCAAATTGATCCCCACCCCCAACTCCAAAAAAATCCAAGCCACCCACGAGCTGGAACTCCACCAAACCAGCATGGAAAACAAAATGGTGGCAACCTCTGATATTCAAATTGAGACCAATTTGCAACTGAATCTCCACGCAGCATGCAGAGAAGAGTCAAAGTGGTGGAGGCAGAAGTCACGCTACAAGTGGCTGAAAGATGGAGATAGAAACACAAGTTTCTGCCATAAATACGCCAAGGCCAGAAAAAATATCAATTACGTGCATGAGATTCAAATTAATGACAGGACAATTAACCAATTCGAAGACATTAAGAATGAAGCTGCTAGGCACTTCAGAGAATTGCTCACGGCCCAGCCTGTTAGATAAGATGTCGATCTGCTAAATCTCATCCCCAACGCTGTCAAAAACAAAGATAATGATATTTTGAAGGAGCTGATCACGTTGGAGGAAATCAAGAGTGTTGTAGATGGTATGGAGGATGACAGGGCACCGGGACCTAACGGATTCAATGTCAATTTCATCAAACTTTGCTGGAACATTATTAAAACTGATTTATTCAAAATGGTCAAAAAATCCCAGAGATGTACCAAAATTGGTGGCAGCACGAACTCCACCTTCCTGGCTCTGATCCCCAAAGAGAAGGAAGCCAATTCGTTTGATAGGTTCTGGCCTATATCCCTGTGCAATATAGGCTACAAAATCATCACCAAGATCATGGCTAACAGACTAAAACATATCTTGCCTTATCTAATTCCGGAGAACCAGGGTGGCTTCGTAAAAGGCAGGAAGATCTGGGATAATATCATCTTAGTTGAAGAAGTTATTCACTCCAGTCAGAAGAATGGAGACAAAGGTATGGTGATGAAACTCGACTTAGCAAATGCTTTCGATAGAGTCAGCCACCCTTTCCTCCTCCAGGTAATGAGGAAATTTGGATTTGCTCCTAATTTATCTCTTGGGTCAAAGCCTGTATCAGCAGCCCATGGATAGCTCCGCTTGTAAACGGAAGAGCCGGGCCCTTCTTCCAAGCCTCAAGAGGCCTGAGGCAAGGCTGTCCGCTGTCCCCTCTGTTGTACGCCATTCAAGCTTCAGCTATAAGTTTCCAACTGGAATTTGCCACGAATGATTAGGAACTCTCAGGTATTAGGATGGAAAGAGGTACAAAAGACATCAACCACACGCAATTCGTGGATGACACCATCTTGCTTGGAGGAGCCAGCTAAATAATAGCTCGTCGGTTCAAGAATGAAATGAACCGCTACTGCCAAGTCTCCGGCAGCAAAATCAACTTCAGGAAGAGCAAGATCTATGGCTGGAACATTAATCCCAAGGAAATGCTAGAAATAACCAGGGTCCTTAACATGGATGGGGAAGTCACCTGGGAATCCTTTAATTATCTCGAGGTCCCCATTTTCAAAACCAACTCTAAGAGTTCAGCCTGGAGGCCAATTGTTGAAAAAATGAAAAGAAAAATAAAGGGATGGGGGGCGATCTGGCTTAACATGGCTGGAAAGGTGGTTCTAATTAAAGCTGTCTTGAACAGCTCTCTGCTCTATCAAAGCACCTTACTACTTGCCCCTGTCAAAATAATAATCCAGATAGAAGCTCTGATGAGAAATTTCCTCTGGCAGGGTGGAAACAATGAGGGGAGAATTTTTTTTGCCTTGGTAAGCTGGGAAACCATCAAACTGCCATGGTCTGAGGGTGGTCTCCAAATCAGAGATTTGAGAACCCAAAACTTAGCTATGGGAGCTAAGTTGCTCTGGAATTTGATTAGGCCCAAACCTTCCTGGAGTAGCCGGGTGCTAAATTGTAAATATTTTCCGGGACCAAGATTAAGATGCTTGGATGAGAACCGTGAGATAAAGAATGGATCTCCAATCTTTCACATCTTTAAGAAGGCACTGTCCCACTTCAAAAATGAGCTACATTGGATCCCAGGCAATGGGAAACGAACTAGACTGTGGCACGATGTGATTCTCGGCCAACGTCCTCCACATCTCCCTCATTTGCAAACTTGGATGTCAGCGCAGGGTCTCAAATCGCTTTGGGATATATCAGTCTAGGAGAATGCAGACTCAAATCGCTGGACAGGATGGAGTCTGCCGAACTGCCCTGCACATTTAAACAATGAAAAAAATATGTTGTTAAATTACTTGGTTGGATTGGCACGATTAGACAAGATCACGAAGGATAAACGTGGCTAGGGAATGATCTTTGGCAGGTATTCAATTGCTAAAGGTTATCAAAGATTCAGTGCAAATTATAATGTGCCAGGAAATCCTGAAACGTGGAACAACCTATGGAATTGCTGGACATTGCCAAAAATAGATCTGTTCAACTGGACGATGTTGCATGGGAAAATTCTAACCAGAGAGAACCTGGATAAAAGGGGGATCGCTGGGCCTTTTCGATGCCCCCTCTGTGCTGAAGACTCTGAAACCATCAGTCATATATTTTTAAAATGCCCGTACACTATCTCTGTGTGGAGAGATGTGCTGAAGCGCTGGGGAAATGAGATGAGTCTACCGGACCATATCCGAAGCTGTTATCTCAATTGGGGAAAACGTTATCAGGGAGACTTGGAAAAAAAAAGGAGTGAAAGCTTGCTGGATGAAAATCCCTAAAATTATATGCTGGTGCATCTGGAACGAGAGAAATCAAAGAATTTTTCAAAACAAGGCTCAGCCAGAGTGGAAGATTGCTGCCAAAGCAATTGCTTTACACGGGGAAGTGGTTAGAAATTCAAAAATTCCAAGTAATAACGAAAAATTGACTGAAATTGAAAAAATCTGGATGCAAAGTCTCGACATTCCGGCTGCAAGTCCAAAGGAAGGAAAAAAACTGGAGGACTGGGACATCAGGATGGACAAGAACCAATTTGAAAACTGGCTAAGAGAAAGGAAGCTTTTCAAGCCGTTTTTTGATGGAATCTCCAAAGGGAATCCGGGAAGAGCAGGAGGAGTAGGAATTGTTATTGATCAGGGAGTGAACGTCGAGATCGAATACTATTGGAATATTGGAATTAACACCAATAACATGGCTGAAGCCTACGGGCTCTGGCAAGGACTCAAGCAGTTACAGAAGAAAGGGGTGAAAGAGTTTATGGCCTTCAACGATTCTAGATTAATTATTCAGGCCATGAACGGAGAAAAAAAGAGTAAGAATGAAAGAACTGCAAGGCTGATTAAGAGAATTCAATCAAAAATCAAAATGTTTAGGAAAATCCACTTCTTCCACATTCTAAGGGAGTTAAACGCACTGGCAGATCTCGCAGCAAATAAATCCATTGCTATTGGTCCCAATGAACTGGTTATCAACTTGGTTGTAAAAATTGAAATACCTCCTTAGCTCCTGTGACGGGTGTTTAACCAAAGGAAGTAGAGAATAGGTATCTTGATGTTTCCAGGTTCTTTTCCAGCGCTTTTTGGCTGACTCTTTAATATCATAATCGTTTTTGTTATAAAAAAAAAATATGCGACTAATAAATAATAATTAATAGTAATAGTAATTAGTATTATAACTAAAATATAATAATATCATATTATAATTAATATTTATAATAACGGCCAAAAGTTGGATCTAATAACTTGTTTTTTTTTACTAAAACATAATTTTAGATTATAGAGGTACCGGTAAACCAGCTACCGCGTGCTTGACAGAGATACAAATTTCAAAAGCTAATTTGAACTGTAGTTCAAAAGGAGACTAGGATCCGGTCAACGGATGGAGAACAGCTAATACAAAAGGAGGGAACGCAGAAAAACAAAAGGAGCAGAGCGCTGGATGTGCCAGGGATTTTAGATATTCTTCATACTTCCATACATTTGCCAGAGTTGCCTTTCAGGATCGCCATTGTTGAATCCAGAGAGCTGATTCGATGGGCAATGGCCACGTCCTTGAGATTTGTTTTAACTTCATCCTTGAGCTCTTCATGGACAGCACTTAGCTTCCTGAGGTAAAAAGCAAGCATACAGACGCTTCAACCAAACTTGCTTAGTGAAAACGCTGTGTATTTTCTCCACAAAGAACAATGATTCACTTCTGTGAGAGCTGGGGAGGGGAGCAGTCAAGAGTTGGTCTGCTACTACAATTTGAGAGAGAACATCTGTCAGTGAACAGAGAACTGTGGATGTGCTTTCCCAATAACTATTTGGAACACATTTCTTGCCAATGAAAAGGGAGCTCGTGGATCAGCCAAGTTCCATCTTCGTTTTGGTAGAGAATGTCAGTAGAACGTGGACCACGATTGCTCTGCAGGTCAGAAGGGCTTACCAAATGAGCAAAGATCTACGGCTACTAAGGAATGTCACATCTGCTTTCAATCCCGTCATTGACTAAGATTCCTCTTCCCAGTAATGTCCCATGATTTGCTTCTTTGTCAGCCACCTTGTTGAGGGTCCTCAGCACATGGTAAAAATCAATGGAGTGGAACTTTTTGCTTAAGAAGCGGATTTTCTGATACACTTGAGCAAGCTTGAGCTGATTTGGTTGATTTTTTCAGTTAAGGGAAAGAATTAGCATTCTTGAGTCCCCAAAGACCGCCAGACTGGTGATTCTTTTGGACAGGGCAATCTTTAGACCCTGCAGAAGGCCACAAAACTCTGCGAAATTGTTAGTTTCAACGCTAAGACCCCAGGAGTAGTTACTGAGCGTAATACCAGTAGCTGAGCTGATCACACCTCCGCATCCAGCTAATCCTGGATTTCCTTTAGCTGCCCCATCAAAGAAGAGACAGTCTCTGTTCAGCGCAGCCTTCCAATTGGTGAATTCTGGGTCTGCAATCCTAACTTCCCAATGGATAGGTAGAGGATGATTAGGGACTGTTTTATTTTTCAGGACTGAGGTAATAGAACTTATCCACTGCAGCTCTTTAGGGAGGAGACAGTTGAAGTCATTAGAATTTTGGTCCATTACTTCCCTAAGAATATCTCTGGCTTGAGTGGCAATTCTATCAGGATGGCTTTCAAGATCTCTAAAAATGCGGTTATTTCTCTCTATCCACAGCTTCCAGCAAATGGCTTTTAAGAACCAGTTCCAGGTTGAATGAATAATAGGATTTTTTGACAGGGGGAAGGGAGAAAGATTCATCCAGCTCGAAAGCAGCCCTTGGACAGAACCAAGAAGGTTCAAGGCTGGAAGAAGCTTCAAGGCTTTAATCCACACTTCTTTGGAGAACTTACAGCACAGGAGGAGATGATTTGAGGTTTCTTCCTCAGTTTTGCAGAACGGGCAGTGGAGAGGGCCTTCCATACCACGTTTTTTTAAGTTTTCCCCTGAGAGAATGCTCTTGTGGGCAAGAGTTCAGCAGGAGAAATCAATTTTTGGAATGAAGGGATTAGACCAGATAAACTTCCATATTGCCGGATTGGGGGCAGCCATTGGGAATGCTTGGATGAGCTTATAGCCTTCAGAGGTTGAGTATTTTCCAGACCTGTTACCCCACCCTCTTTTGTCTATGAGATCTTCTTTAATAGGAGCCTTGCCTTGGAGGAGGCTAGTAAGGATGTCAGCTTCTTGTTGGAGGTCAAGAGGAGGGTCTCCAAGGTCCCAGCTGAGCCAGAGGTTGTCTTCCCAAACTGAAAGATCCCACAGCGAGGTGGTCCCTTTAGCCAAGAGCCAAAGCTTGATGTTGTCAATTTCTGGGCAGTTTCCAAGGGGCGTTTCTCCAAGGATTGAGTCATCCCACACTTTGATATTCTTCCCATTCCCCGGAATCCAGTAAAGGCTTCTTTTGGTCAAATCTAGCGATTTCAAACATAATTTGTAAACAGGGGAACCTCTTCTGAATGGAGGCTACCTGTCAAGGCATCTCTTCCTAGTTCCGGGGAAGTATTTTTTGCGTATAGCTTTCTTACTCCAGCTTTCTTTCCCTGATATCATTTGCCAAAGGATCTTAGCTCCTAGAGCTAGATTTTGGTTGGGAAGACTCCGGATTTGAAGCCCCCCTTCATCTCGAGGTTTTTTGATCTTTTCCCAACTGACGAGATGGAGTTTCTTTTCATTCCCTTTGCCCCCTTCCCAAATGAATTTTTTGAGAAGTCCTTCTATTTTCTGGATAGTTGCTCCTGTAGCAAGCAAAATTGAGGACTGATAAATAGGCATGCTGTTGAGAACAGCTTTAATAAGAGTTGTCTTACCTGCAATATTGAGCCAATTTGCATTCCATCTTTGGATTTTGAATTTGATTTTGTCTATAATGGGATCCCAATTTGCTAGACTGATTTTTTTTTTACAAATGGGAATGCCCAGGTAAGTGAAATTGTCCCAATCCATGGTGCCATCCATGCCTAGCGATCTAGCTATATCCCCAAGCTCTCTAGCTGAGCAGTTCCAGCTGAAAATTTTGCTTTTCTGGAAATTTATTTTGCTGCCTGATATATTTTTGTAAATGTCCAGCTCTTGTTTAAACTGATCAGCTCAATGAGTACTTGCTCCCCCTAGCAAAAGAGTGTCATCAGCAAATTGTGCGTGATTTATATCCCGAACATTGTGGGCTATTCTTAGACCTGGCAGCATGTGGTTGTCCTGACTGAGATTGAGCTGAAAGCTGAGCATAGCGGCTTGAATGGCGTAGAGCAGAGGGGACAGCGGGCAGCCCTGTCTTAAGCCTCTAGAGGATTTGAAGAATTTTGTTGGCCTACCATTGACTAGCGGAGCTATCCAAGGATCACCCACACAACCTTTGATCCAGCTAATAAAGGTTTGTGAGAAGCCAAATTTCCCCATAACAGCAAACAGGAAGTCATGTCTTACACGGTCAAACGCATTAGCTAAATCAAGTTTGATTGCCATACCTTTTTCATTGCACTGAAATCTTGAATGGATGGCTTCTTGAACTAGTATGATGTTGTCAAGAATCTTCCTGCCTTTGATAAAACCACCTTGGTTTTCTGGAATAATCCTGGGCAAAACTTTTTTGAGTCTGGTGGCTATAATCTTGGTTATAATCTTGTAGCTTGTGTTGCACAAAGAGATCGGCCTGAATCTATTGAAGGAGTTGGCTCCTTTTTCCTTTGGGATCAGAGCCAGGAAGGAGGAGTTGGTGTTGCCTCCCAGCTTGTTGGTCTTTTGTGAATACCGGATCATTCTTAGAAGATCATATTTTATTATTGGCCAGCAGGAGGTGAAGAATCTGGTAGTGAAACCGTCAGGACCAGGGGCGCTGTCGGGTTTCATTATATCAAGGACATCTTTCAGCTCCTTCATGGTGATTGGGGCAGTAAGGCACCTATTTTCCTCTGGCTTGATAAGGTGAGGGATGAGATCGAAAGGATGGGAGTTTGTATCCAAAGGGTCCTCTATGGGAGCTGAGAAAAGGTCTTTGAAAGTCTTCTCAGCAGCGCTCTTAATGCCCTCAAAATCTTTGATCAGCTCACCTTGATAAATTATTTCGGAGACAACTTTGTAATTTTTCCGAGCTGCTGCTTGCTTATGGAAGTACTTGGTGTTTTTGTCCCCGCTTAGCAGCCAGACATTTCTGGATTTTTGCCTCCAAAACTCTTCTTCCATTCTACAGGCTGAATGGAAAGCTTTCTGCATATTTTCTTCCTTTTTAAGGAGGTTGTCCGTGATGGGGCTGATATCCATGAGATTTTGGTGGGCTTCAAGTTCAGCTTGAGCCAAATTCCGAGTTGTGATGGGGGATGGAATGCTTCTTGCCCAGTCTTTCAAGTCAAGTTTAAGCTTCTTGATTTTTGCTTCCCAAATGTAGGACGAAGATCCTCTTATTTGTGCTTCCCAGGAATTTGAGACTACTTGCATAAAGTCCTCTTGTTGGATCCAGAGCGGGCTTAAACGAAAGGGTAACGGGCCAAGGTTTTGATCAAGATTCAGCTCAAGACGGATTGGCTTATGATCAGAGGTGCTATGCGGAAGGATTTTTGAGGAGGCAAGAAGGCCCAGGTCGAGAAAGGCAGAGTGGACCAGGAACCTATCAAGCCGGGCTGCTACATGGCCAGGACCAACTCGTTTGTTTGACCAAGTAAATTTTCCTTTGACTGGTTTTATATCAATCAGATCCCATCCCAGCATAATGTCTTCGACCAATTCCCTCGACGGATCTCTGACCAGCGATCCTCCTTTCTTCTCGTTGGTAGCAAGGGTGACATTCA